>JACDOX010000154.1:783709-886968 GCA_014549065.1 Cardinalis cardinalis | reverse complement strand
CAATACCAGAAAAACCCAACTTGTCCCTGTCAAACACAGCCTGGCTTCCCTCCCAAGCCCTTCTCCCARCCAGARACAGCACCACAAACTCCATTMATGGAATCCTAGAGTGGTTTGGGCTGGGAAGGGACCTTACAGCTCATCTTGTTATGTACATAGACAGAAAAAGGCTGTGTTCGCTCCAAGGAGCTGAAAATCTGAATTCACCTTTCCTGAAACTGCTGAAACAGTTGACACTTCCATGAGGAAAATACTGAATATATTACAATATATCACAATACATTACAAACCTTCTTGTCTGCCTAAAGGAAGGAGGGGTTGGAACAAGAAGATCTTTAGGGTCCCTTCCAACCCAAACCATTCTGCACAAACTGTCAGAACTGCTGGGTTTTAGGTATATAAAACAAATATATATTATTTTAAATGTATATGTTTTAAATATTATATTTAAATACATTATACATTATATTATATATTATATTATGTTATATTTAAATGTATTATATATTATATTTAAATATTAAATTTAAAATAWATAATTTTTATATATATATTTAAAATATATTTTTTAAAAATATATATTTTAACAAATATGTGTTATTTTCTGTAGCTCCTTTGTCTTGCCAAACATCCTCACTGCCTGCTCCAACTCACTCCTACCAAGGAAAACACAAACAGCTCATCCCATTCTCTATATTTAACACTCCAAACCTGGCACAGATTTGTACCAACCAGCCCTGGTAACAATGGCATGCAACACCTGTCAGTGACTGCATTTGCCCAGGGATTCACTCTGTTCCATGCTCTGTGTGTTTAATAATTCCTGTGAACAATGGGACAAATAAACTTTTTTTTGGTTGTTTTTTTTTGCTCAGCTCTCACTCAAGCCAACACCGCTGTCCAAATTGCACATGAGGGGCCTGCAGAGGCTGGTGGTTGTTTCCTAGACTTGAGGCCTCTTTCCCTCAAAAAAGATGTTGTCAGCAGCTCTGAGCTCAGAGAGGGCATTTTCCACTTGTATGGAAGGAAGGAAGAGGAAGAATGAGCAGGAAAGGGGCAGTGTCCTGCAGGGCTCTGAAGGCAAAGGATGATGAATTTGAGCTTCAGGCAGGGGATGACAGACAGATCTTCTRAGGAAGATCTGAGCACAAGGATGAGGGATGTGTGGAGGGCATGGCCAAGGYTGGAATAACAAGGGATTACAGGAGCCGGGAGCTGCTGACCAGAGGGACTGAAACAATCTGCAGCTCTGTCCTGGAACAGAGTGTAGGGATGGGGATGGGGAGAATGTGGAGCTGGTGGAGAGAGCCCAGAGGAATCCACAGAATTGCTCCAATGGCTGGAGCCCCTCTGCTCTGGAGCCAGGCTGGGAGAGCTGGTGGGGTTCACCTGGAGAAGAGAAAGATCCAGGGAGAGCTCAGAGCCCCTTCCAGGGCCTAAAGGGGCTCCAGGAGAGCTGGAGAGGGACTTGGGACAAGGCAAGGAGGGACAGGACACAGGGAATGGCTTCCCACTGCCAGAGGGCAGGGATGGATGGGATATTGGGAAGGAATTCTTCCCTGTGAGGGTGGGGAGGCCCTGGCACAGGGTGCCCAGAGAAGCTGTGTCTGCCCCTGGATCCCTGAAAATGTCCACGGCCAGGTTGGACAGGGCTTGGAGCAGCCTGGAATAGTGGAAGATGTCTCTGCCCATGGCAGGGGGTGGAACTGGGTGATGATTTTATCTTTCTTTGGCTCAACCCAACCTCTTCATCCCAGCATAAAATTCACCCCTCCAGATCTCATGTCTCCTTCCAAACATCATTTCCCATCCCTGCACCAGCCACTATCCCCAGAGCAGGACCCCAGGCTCACCAGCCAACCCCACCCTCCCGTGTCCCCTTGTCCCCACATCCCCATCATTGCCCCAGGGGTGCCAGTCTGACCACAACTGCCCTGAGTCTCAGCAAACACCACCAGAACACACCCCAGGCAGAACTTGTCACACAAGAGTTGTCATTTGAGGTATCTCAGCCCTCTTTAAACAGCAGAAAAYCCATCCCAGAGATGTATTCCAGCACCTTGTGCAGCTCAGCTGGGGACAGGYGATGCTGGGGCACATCCCAGCCTTGGTGGATCTCCAAAAACAGGAGCCTTYCCTTAAAATGGGCTGCTAGAGGCCGTTGCTGCATGAAAAACAAAGTCTTTTTAGGTCATTTAACCTATTCCCAGGGTTCAGCAAAGCTTCTTGTAACCTTGTTACAGATATGATTCACACAATGATATTTCAATCACTTCCTCTGGGAGACTCTTTCCAACAATGCAGATTTCTTGGCAGGAGAAGAATTCCCAGGGACTGAGCTGAAGTTTTCCTTCRCCCTTCCAATGCATCCTCTCAAACAGCTTCAAAATGAGAATTTCCCTCCCTTTTCATTGCCTTCCTGAGGAGCCACATCATTCCCCAAGGGCAGGTGCCAAGCCCAGGGAAAAACTGGGATGAAAATCCAAAAATCAGAGCTACAGTGATCCTAATCCAGTTCAGAGAAACCCACTGGAGAAAAAATATGGCAGGTTCTCCACAACTCCCTGACAGGAGGGTGGAGCCAGGTGAAGGTTGGTGCCTTGTCCAAAGGAACAAGTGGTAGGACAAGAAAAAACAGCCTGGAGTTGCACCAGGGGAGGCTTAGACTGGGTGTTAGGAATAATCCAGAAGTGTTGGAATCACCATACATGGAGGGATTTAAATCCTCTGGATGTGGCACTTGGGGACATGAATTAGTGGTGCCCTTGGCTCTGCTGGAGAATGGTTGGACTCAATGCTCTTAAAGGACTTTYACAACCTAGAGGATTCAATTTTTTGTCCTTTTCATAATTTCCCAGTTCAGACAGATTTTTTTTTTCTGACCAGGAAAATCCCAGTGACACACCCCAGGTCTATCCCATGGCTTTTCTGCAGGTGAACCCCAGATGTCTGTACAAGGATACTAATCCAAGAGTCTGCTAATCCATGAGTCTCCCAATCTCCGACAGAACGAAACTTTGCCATGTTGGACTTCAAAAGCTGGTGATTTCTGAAGATTAAATATGCCTGAATGTCGTGTAGCGCCAACTCAGAATCCTGGAATCACTAAGGCTGGAAAATCCCTCCAAGGTCATCACTCCTCCAGCAGCGCCAAGGCCACTTCTGACCCATGTCCCCAAGTGCCACATCCATAATTTAACCTCTCCAGGGATGGGGATCCACCACTTCCCTGCCAGACAAGCCACCCCCATTTTACCAGAAATGAGCACCCAGTCCTGGATCTGCTCCTGGAAAGAGGAGACAGAGCAATGCAGGATGCAGATGAAATGACAATTTTTTAAATTGTCTTTGAGGAGGGGTGTGGGAGAGGGAAGAACAGAGGCATTTTCCTTGCCTTGAAGACRCCTCTGTGTTCTGCAGGTGAAAATTGAAGTAGAAAAGATCATTACCATTGGTTGGGTTTTCTTGCTGTACCAAATGATGGTTTGGCCATGATTTTCCTCCCTCTTGCAGCTCAGTCTCTCACTGTTTTTTATTTTGAAGAATTCTCTCCCCAAAAGTACAGGAAAATAAACTTCTTATCCCTGCAAGTAATTGTGGAAGGGATCCAGTAGACAAAGCAAAAAGTACAAATACATCCAGATTTGTGGTTTTGCAAAATATTAAATTGCAAAGAAACAGGCTTTGTATTARAATTGTTTGTTATTATCCATCTCTTGAGCATCTCTGGAAACAAAYCTTCTCCCCTGAGAAGGAATAACTCATGCCTTTTTATTATTTTTATTATTATTACRGTGCTCAAGACACYGTTGYGGAAGCACCGTGGTATCAGATCAAAGATAAGCAGTTTTCTCTTGTATTAAGTGATGTGGAAATATCATGAGACAACCCCTGATGCTGCAAATTTGCAATTTAAATGACTGAGCGCTGGGGAAAAACAAGGAGGAAACTGAGGCACAGGAAAGTGTCTTGCCCCCAGTGTTATTTCAGCACTTCTGAGCAGGAAACTGAAGAGATTCAGAGGATTTGAGCTGTTTGAGGTCACACTGAGAAAGTTTAGGGTGAACTCARGAGGTGAAAGCTGAGCCAGATTTCCCAGTGCCTAAATCCAGCAGTGAATCCATGTTGGCTGGAACACAGGGAGCAAAACTGTCAGGAGAATTATTGCCCCTGTCCATCTGTCTTGATCAAAGCATGAAAACATGGAATCAGGGAATGGCTTGGGTTGGAAGGGGCCTTAAAGTTCMTCCCAACCCTTGCCATGGGCARGGACACCTTCCACCATCCCAGGTGGCTCCAAGCCCCATCCAGCCTGGATAAGGTCCCTTGTGTGATGTGGGCATGCTGAGATCTTCCTTCCTGCATCTCACCAGACCACGGAGCCATTGCAAGGCCCTGGACAGAATCTCAAAGTTTAGGGAAGGTTCTGGTGAACCCTGTGACACAAAATTTCTCCCTATTTGGACAACAACCCTCAGGCAGGACCCACAAGTGTCATCCCAGCTTGTGCAGGTGGCAGGGTGGACATTCCAGGTGGGATAAATCCCCAGGTGTGAGGGTCATTGTCACCCACTGAATGCTCCATAGGAATTATTTTAAGCCAGGTATGAGGTGGAGAAAGTCTCAGAACTTCCCAAGCCTGGAGTGGTGGTGATTGTYCCATCCCTGGAAAMAATCAAGGCCAGCTTGGACAGGGCTTTGAGCAACCAGATCTGGTGGGTGACATCCCTGCCCATGGCARGGGGTGGGACAAGACGACCTTTAAATGTCCCTTCCCACCCAGACCATTCCATGATTCTCCCATCACCTTCCCTGCTGGCTGTAGAGCCCCATGTCACTCCCCCGGGACCCCATCCCAGGCTTTATCCCGCCACAGGACACCTTGCACAACCCATCCTCTTCCCATTACTTGTGCACACACACACCCCAACCTATTTTTCCACAGGCCACAGGCATCCCAGCAAAGCCTCTGAAAAAAGGAAGCTGCCCACCAGCTTTTGGGATCTGCTCCCCACAGACCTGGGAAGGGGATGCGAATCCCGTTAGCGTTGGGTCGGGTTTGGTTTGCTATGAGTATTTTTTTCCYTCTTTTCTCTGTGTCTCCCTGGATCAGGATCCCGGGATGAGGCCAGCATGAGAAAGCGGGGGCTGTCCGTGCAGATGTTGCCCAGGGAAGCCGAGGTTCCCACACCGGGTAGGAAGCGGGGCCTCACGGAGCCGGGATGGGGCTGCGGAAGTGGCAGCAGGGCTGGTCCAGGGATGATGGGAGAGGAGAAGCCAAGCAAGGGGGGGGCCCCGGGCTGGAGAGGGGGGGACATCTATTCTTGGAGAAAAAGGGGGGCCCTGGTTGGGGGGGTTTTATTGTAAGGCTTTGTTTACACCCCGAGCTGAATGAATCAAATGACCTTGTTTATTGTCGGCCGCCTGAATGGGCGGCACAGGGAGAGGGGGGAGGGATGGGGAGAGGGAGGGGGGGTTGTATTATTGTTAATTCTGCCATTTACAACTTCTTCTTCTTCTTTTTTTTTATTTCTTTTTCCCCTACCACGCATTGTTGCCGTGATAAAAGAATAAAAGGTGAAACTCTATTCCTTCCTTTCCCCATCTCCGCAGTATTCTCCAAATCCCCAGGCAGGAGCCTGTTGGGATGAAAGTGCCAAACCACGGAGCCATGAATGAGATGCAGGGCCTGAATCTTCTGCTTCTGACCTCATTCCCTCCCAAAATCCTTTCCCATGGGGTGAGACCTGTACTCGCAGGGCTCGCTGTGTCCCTTCCCACAACAAACCTTTTGCCACCACCCTATGATGGATCCCATTTCGCCCCTGGATAGATGCAGCATTGTGGCCGCTGCTGCCACATGCAGGGACATTATTCCCAGGGAATAGCAACATCCAGGCATRGTTGCTTACACCCCTGCAGTTTTTGGGAGCTGAACTGAAGGCCTCCTTGAAGGACYCAACTTTGCAGCAAGCCACCTGCTCTTGGTGCCAGCTGCATGGAGATATTTTGGTGCAAGTCCTGATTACGGTTTATTTTACCTTTTAATTGGGCCCTGGTGATCCCCCCTGCTGCTTGATAACTCCCTAGCCAAGAACTCAGCAGTTTTTGGGGTATTTGACTTTGCAGAGCTATGAAGATCCAGGTTTGAGGATTAATGGGATTGCTGAGGGCATTAAATGGTCCTTTTCGGTTTGAGCATCACAAAAACCCTCAGGGAGAAGGGCAGAGGGTTATGTTTGGTTTGAAATGACAGTTTTCCCTCCTTTTCACAATTTATAAAGATTTTTACATCTCTAGGATGAGGAGAAAGAGTGAAATTCTTCCCARATTTTGGCCCCTCCAGAGACATCCCTTGGGGTACCCTTGGCTCCACATGGAATTCAGCTCCTGTAGTGGGATTTACCACATTCATGGATGTTTCCCTCTATCCCTTCACCTCACTTCTCTTTCCTTTCAGCTTAAGGCATTTTGATTCCTTCAGGATCATATTTTAATTTCTGAATGACTTCTGGATTTTATTAGCACAATGTCAGAGATTCTCACTGAGGAGGAGACAAGTTGAAACCTCATCCCAAAAACCTCATCCCAGCTTCTTCCCCTCTCTCCCAGCAACTTGCAGATGGTGATGGAGCTTTCCTGGCTCCAGGAAAGAAACATCAGTGCAACAAGGAAAGCATCCTAAGTAGCTTGTACAACCAATCTGCTGTGAATTCAGCCCTGGAAAGCTGATTTTTCAGGGGGGTACAGGTGTCTCAGGTACTTCAGGGCAGCTCAAATGTCACCGAGTGCCCACATCCTGTGTGGGCAGCTGAATCACACACCCGTGGCACAGACATCCACGTCCCAGGAGGGTGTTTATCCCACAGAAACCCAACCAGACAGTCCATGAAGTGACTCAGCAGACCACAGGGAGGTCTCTGATTTATGGGGGAGGTGAATCACTGCCTGGGAATATTTGCCAGAGATCCATAGGCAGCGTAAGAGGCTAAAAACCTGAGCTAATAAAAAGACATAAACACTTAGAGGGAGGTAAAAGAGTTGTGGATCCAGGGCATCCACCTTGGGAAATGCACTTTCCCAGGACAGAACCCAAGGAATTCCTGCCCCAGTGCTGGAGTGAGCCTGATCCTGTTTCCCCAGGCTGGCTTACAGAGAAGGAGAGAGATGGGCATGAAACCCCAGACGTGGACCTACAGAGGAACTCAGACACACAATTTTAGGTCCTTTCTGGCCACCAAAGCTATGGATTTATTGTTATTTCAAGGAATAACAAATAATACAGCCTTTACAAAGGCACCCTGACCACASTCACTGCTGGAGGAGACTGGATGGGCTCATCACTGAAGTCATTCAGTCATGATGCTCTTGCTTTACATTCTGCCATATGAGCTTTTCCCTTTGTTTATTCACCTCTCCAATCCTTTCTTGATCACAGACTTCTCACTAATTAATATCAAGGGTTATCCTAGGTTCTTTGGTCAGTGTTGAGCTAAAATCAAGGGTTTGGTCCTTGGCTTCCTTCATTCATGCGCTCCATTTTACTGGCAGAGTAAAATATTTTTTGGCCTTATATCCTTCAGATTTCCCCATGGCTGGAGGCAAGTGGATTTAATGAATTTAATTCAACCTGTGGGTGTAGGACACACTGCCAGAGGGTTCAGGATGGCCATCAATCTTAAAAAATTTACATCAGCATTAGAAGAGCACATTTTGGGCCAAGGTCAAGAAACCCTTGGCTGAGAACAGAGGTGGGAGAAGAKAATTAAAAACACAAAGAGGTAGAAATAAGCAAAGAAAAGCCCTGTCTGTTACCCAGACCCAGAAGAGCTGTGACACCAAGGGCAGGTAGATAAATAAAAGCCCTTTTCCCTCTCAGTGGCCCAACCCTTTTTTCAGTACCATGTGAACACCCTGTTTGCCATCTATGCCATCACTTCCCAGCCTGTGCAGCCCCAGCTGGGGATGGGAATCCGTAAATTTCAGCAAGGAAGGCATGAAGCTACAGGAGTGAAGCAGCAGTGGTCCTTGAACAAAATAAGTGCCCCAACTAGGGGGAAGTAATCACTTGTCTCACTCTATGGACAGCAAAAACCAACCATGAGACCTCCTCAGCCTGGATTCTGAACTTTTAGGGACCATTTTTTACCCCTTAACCTGATAATTGTATCAACTGGATTGTGCCAAGAATTCTGTAATGCCCCCATCGCCTCTCCATCTCTGCCCCAATGCATCCAAATAATCCCATATTTATACCCTGAGAAATCATTCAGATTTACACTGAAGGACACCAAAAAGCCCTGGGATCTGTCTGAAAAGAAGACAGGGAGATGCATTTTGGCATAAGATTTGATCAGCAGATTTGGCAGTTTGATCAGCAAAAGCAATTTTGGTGAGGTTTAAAAACCACTAATGTCACATCATGGAATGAGATCTTGGATAATGCTRAGTATCATAAATATTGACACTTGAGATTATCCCATGCAGGGATTAAAAGAAACCAAAACACCCCAAAAGAGGGACTTTCTGCCATCTAGGGGTTGCATTTTTCAATTACAATCAGGACTGAAAAAGGAAAACTGTGATTTCACCTCTCTTGAATCTATGCTTGTAAATATGTCAGTAAATAAAAAATGAATACACACTCTTTCCAAAAACAAGTTTTAAAAGGAAAGAAGTTGAGAAACTCCCTTTTTTTTTTCTGTGAATTTGCAGAAAGAAACTCCATTTAATTTCTGTTCTACTGCAACATCTCAGCATTGTTTGTGTTACAAATGTGCTGGATAAAGCACATGAGAAAAACCAGTTTATTTTCCATTTCCCACCTGGGAGGAAAGTTTTTAGAAAAATCCACAAAAGAGGAGGGAGAAAAGCAAGAGATCTTTTATTTTTTTCTGCTTTAGAACCTCAATTTTTTCTAAGATATCCAGTAGCATCATTAGCATCATAAATTTTTATGCTCAACACCCACAGCTAAGCTCAGTCTATAAAAGAATTCAACTTACGCTTAAAAAAGTAAAAAAGTKATTTGATATTTAAAGTGTGCCCCACTCTTCACTGCCTGGGCATTTTGCTGAGGGATTTAAAGTCTTTAAAAGCTAATAACAGAATAATATTTTAATATTTAATATTTCATTTCTGTGCTACACAGATGGAAGGCGTCATGTCCCACGGAATTTCACAATTCCATGAATTTCCCATTCCTGTCCCATGGAATTTCACAGTTCCATGAAAATCCAACATGCCCAGTTTATGACTGGTCACAGTTTCCTCATTTCCATCTCACGTTGCTCAAACTTTGCCATCTTACCTGGCTGATAAAGATCCAAAATTTAGAAAGCACATGAAAAAATTTGTCTTGTTTTCATAACATTTCATTTCTCCCCCAAAGTGGCAACTGAAGGAAGGAGYGCCTGGAGCCAGATCCAAACTGCAGCTGTTTGGCCCAGTTTTGTGTCTCCAGACTTTGTAAGTGGACAATGCCCAGGGGAAAGTTCTAAGAGATGATGAGGATAAAATACTATTTTCCTGGTGGCTGAGCCATGGGAGCATCCCTAGCTGRGAGTCAGGCACAGCTGGTGAAATCCTTGGGTTTAGCATTGTAGGACACCACACTATCCACCAATCCAGGATTTTCCAAGAGGCAGCTGGATTGAGGGCACCCATATGGGGAAGGGAGAGTTTTTAAAAGTCTGGAGGTGGCCAGACTGGGTCACTTGGCTTTGTGAGGTTGCCACCATYGTTGGCACTGTTGTTTATTGACATTAATGCACCTACAAGTGGCACATCTGGGATTCTTGCAGCCCTGCCTGGGCTCTGCATCAGGCTGGACCAGGAGGTGCCTTTGCTTCCCCTTTACTCCTGCATTTACCTTGGGACTTTTCAGAATTCTTCAAAAATTGTTTTACAGTTTTACAGCCCTGCACYRCCAGAAGGACAYTGAGGGGCTGGAGSGTGTCCAGGGAAGGGARCWGAGCTGGRGAAGGGGCTGGAGCMCCARGAGGGGCTGAGGGAGCTGGGAAAGGGGCTCAGCCTGGAGAAAAGGAGGYTCAGGRGGGACCYTGTGGCTCTGYACARCTCCCTGACAGGAGGGGACAGCCAGGGTGGATCAGGCTCTGCTCCCAGGGAACAGGGACAGGACGAGAAGAAACAGCCTCAAGCCACACCAGGGGAGGTTTAGGTTGGACATGAGGAGGAATTTCTCCATGGAAAGGACTGTCAGGCATTGGAAGGAGCTTCCCAGGGARGTTTGGAGTCCCCATCCCTGGAGGTGTCCAAGGAATGATTGAATGTGGCACTCAGTGCTCTGGGCTGGRGACAAGGTGGAGATCAGTCACAGCTTGGACGCAGTGGTCTTGGAGGTCTTTCCCAATCTAAATTACTCTGTGATTCTTTGTCTCTTACCCTTTTATCCTTGGAAATATTCATTTATAAGATGCAGAGCAGCTCCCACCAAGAGCCCATGGACTTGTGCCCTGGATCACACCTGGGGTGGAAGGGGACGTTSCTCCCACCAGAGTGCAGCAGGTGACAGGAAGGGGTAATCAGGTTGGGATTCTGCTTCACAGCATCGTGCCTGGACATTTCAGGATGCTTTTCTCAAAATRCAAAAGCTTCAGTTTAACCACAAAGCGCAACAGGAAAAATCCTCATCCTCTCCAACGTGCTCCTGAGATGGGATGCTCCTTTTCCACCCGTGTCTAATTGGGATTTCTCCTGCTGAAATCATCTGAGGCTCATTATGCAGCGAAGCAGAAACCGATTTACCTTTATTACAGACCAGTTCTGCCTTTCTCCATGAGATCACAGTGGGATGGCACCATTCCCTTCCCTTTTTTGTATTGTTAGCCTGTAATTGTGCCGTGGATTGCTTTGAAACCCTGGCAGCTGAGCAGGGGCGTGGGTGGCATTGAGAAGTTTGGGATGCAGCCCCTTCCCAAATCAGCTGGCAGCAGGTTGGTCCAAACCCTTTTCAGCAGTGACTCAGGGTGCCCCCAAACACAGTGGGGGGAACAGAACACCAAAATACATCTTTTAAAGCCATTGGAGGATTTCAATAACGGCTTCATGACTCCAGCGAGCCTGCCAGGCTGTAGGAGGATGTTTGGGATGGCTGCAGAGCAGGAATCATTGGCAGAAGAGCTGGGAAAGAAGCAGGGTTTGGAGGAGGGAGCTCTGTGCTGGGAAATCAAATAGGGATCAGTGGGTACAGGATTTTTCTACCAACACAGAGCAGAGATGGCTGAAACCAAMCCAAACACCAGCCCAAACACAGGCCAGGGCCCTTTGCAAGGAGGCAGTTTGGATCAGCCACCCTAAAACAGAGAATGTCACCATATGGGTCAGGCAGGACAGGGCCGGTTGGTTCTTGGGGTGGAAAAGAGGTTTTGGTACCATTTAGGTTATGGGAGATGTGAAATATCAACATCTGTGTGCTGATAGCAAGGAAAATAAAATAGAGTCACCTCCAGCTTACGTAAGGACCAACCTGCARAGGTGGTTTTTAAATGAGTCTTTGGAGGTGCGTGAGCTTGGGATTTAAAATAYCAGGAAAATGGAAGTGCAGGGTCCAGTGTAAAGGCAAAAATCCTACAGGGCAAGCTAAAGGCAGTTTAAKAAGTGAAGCAAAGCTGTGTGCAAGTGAAGAGGCACAAGAATCATGGAATTACAGAATRGATTGGGTTGGAAGAGACCTTSAAATTTAACCCATCTGAACCCCTGCCATGGGCAGGGACACCTTCYWCTATCCCAGGTTCCTCCAAGACCCATCCAACCTGGTCTTGGACACTTYCAGGGATCCAGGGGCAGCCACAGCTTCTCTGGCTGACCTGTGCCAGGGCTTCCCTACCCTCACAACTAATAATTCCTTCCCAGTATCCCATCTACACATCTCGTCTTTTATTTTAAAACCTTATGGAAAGGCTGRAACACACCCCCTTTCTCCTGCTTTCTCCAAGATTTTACTGCTGAGCATGACACTATGGGGTATGGAATATCCCTGTGGCCATTTGGGGTCACCTGTGTCCCCTCCCAGTTCCTTTTGCCCTCCCAGCCTCCCCACTGATTGTGTGGARTGAGAAAGAGGGAAAGTTTTGATGCTGTGTGATCCCAGCAACAGCAAAATCACTGACACAGATTTGGGGACAAGTCTAAGAGAGAGTGCCATGTGTGTTGGCATAAAGAATGTGAATTCCATCCCAGCAGAGCCAGTGCACAGGGCAGGAAGGTCCTGACCAAGGTCTGACTCCTCCTGGCAGAGGAGGAACAGCCAAAAAATAACAGGACAAGGTCACACCCAGAGCATGGAGCATTTTGGAGAGAATTAAATTCCCCTGAGGGATGGGGAGTGCCAGGATCCTTTAGGAAACAGGTTCAAACGTGGGGCACTGGAGAGATCTGCAGTGGCAGCGCACCCTGAGCCCACAGCCCTGGCCCCTTGGATGTGATGGCTGGGTTGTGCTGGGAGGTCCTTCTGCACCAGTCTTCATCTGGATATTCCAGCCGTGCAAACGCAGCCACAGCAGCTCWGCCATCCATGAAACAACTCCCTTGTCACAAGGCACCATCAACTGGGCCCACCCTGAATAAACACTTTGGGAATCTCTTGGTTCCCCCACACATCCAGCCCCAGTTTCCCACTCCTGCTCCTCCTCCCTGAGCAGAGCTGAGCAGGGACAGTGGCACTCAGACAACTGGAGTTTCCCACAATGTCCCTTAAGCTCCTGCACCACTCCTAGAATCAGAATATCCTAARTTGGAAGRGACCCACAAGGACCATCAARTCYAAATCCTGACCCTGCMAAGGACAATCCCCAAAATCCCACCCTGTGCATCCCTGAGAGCATTGTCCAAACACTCCTGGAGCTCTGGCAGCCTTGGGAATGTCACCATTCCCATTCTTGGGTCCCCTTCCATCCCAACAAAGCCCTGTGCTCTGCAGAGCATMATTTTCACCTTGAATCTGGCCAAAAGTTGCACAACAGTACAAATTATTAGTGTATCTTGGAATGGAGGAATACATGGAGCACTGGCCCAGAGTTTCTGGGTTTCAGGGGGTGTTTGTAAACTCGTGCTCACAGTTAACAGATCACTTCCTATTTTCCCCTTGGCCTTTCCCATGATTCTGTTCAGACCAAGGCAGATCCCAGATTTTTTCTAGGCTCTCAAAGTGCTGCTGCAGAGCTGCACTCCTGTGTCTGCACACAGTGCCTAAATCATCCTTTTCCCCACTTTATTTTCCAAGGCAAATCATCCTTTCCTCCACTTTATTTTCCAAGGCACATGGGCAGCTCTGGAATTGTTCACATTGCTGTCAATGCCTGCAGAGGTGGTATGAAAACACATAAGTTCAAAAGCCTTAAGGAAGAGGAAACTACTTTATTTTTGTGTTGAAGCCCAAACTTTGCAGGAGAGGAGCCAAATGCATTTTGGCAAATCATTTTGGTGGTTTGGCCTGTGGGAACAAAGGGAATTCCATATTGAAAAGCCCTTGGAGCAATGAGTTACCATGGGACAGTTGTGAATACAAGAATTGTTAGAGAGCACAGGACACCCTCCAGAAAAGGACAYGGGAGGCAGAGAGTTGGAAATACCCAAAAAGAGGATGTTTCCTGGTGCTGCAGGGTGTTGTAAGCTCAGCTGCTGCCATTTTACAAACTCTGTTACCCACCAGGAGCAGTGACCAGTGACAGAACAGTGACGGAAGAGGGCTCTGCCCAGAGGTGGCYGAGCTGCTCCTCTTGTTGCCCAGAGAAGCTGTGGCTGCCCCTGGATYCCTGGAAGTGTTCCAGGCCAGTTTGGACAGGGCTTGGAGCCACCTGGGATGGTGGAAAGTGTCCCYGAGTGTCACTGTGATATTTTATGAAAAATCCCTTCGCCAGGTTTTCTTCTCCTGGCAAGATGAGAAGCCTCAGCTTCTCCCTGTTTTGCTYCTCTGGAATGTGATTTGGAGAATTGTTTACCCAGCATGTGAATTGTTTTAACTTAATGACCAATCCCAGTCCAGCTGTGTTGGGACTCTGGTCAGTCCAGAATGTGGTGAAGTTTTTATTATCATTTCTTTTCYAGCCTTCTGATGYCTCCTCTCTCTTTCTTTAGTATARTTTTATTATATMATTTTCTTTTAATATAATATATATMATAAAATAACAAATCAGCCWTTGAGAACATGGAGTCAATTCTCATCTCTCACCTCATCCTGGGGACCCTCACAACAATACCACAACACCTGAGTGTCTTCAGCCTGACGCCAAAAATGTTCACCAGTTTGGTTTTTTTCAACAAATCTAGGAGTTCAGTGTTGTCAGTGGTGTTTTCTGTCCCAGAGCCACTTTCAATTAACRTCAGTGATTAATCACTCTCACCACTGGTGCATCCCAAGGGACATCCCTGCTCTTTAATTATTCCCATGCTTACAGAAGGATAAACAGAGCCCTCACTCTGAAAAATGCCATGAAAGCCATAAGGGAAAGCCCTGGGAATTGTGGGAATAGGTTCTGATCCTGTGCAGCYTCCAGTCTCCACCTCAAATCCTACATTATTATCAATAAAAATCACATTTCACTCCATGTAGTGCACAAGGAGTGACAAATGGATGGCAGTGGTCACAGGCAGAGCCATGTGTGCCCTCTGCCTTCTCTTCAGAGGGACAAAGAGGTGCTCGGGGTGTGTCACCATTCTGAAAAATCCCTTCTCCAGGATTTCTTCTCCCGGGAAGCTGAGAAGCCTCAGAGAAAAATGAAGACAATAATTATCTGATTTGCTTCTYCTGTGTTTTGTGGCTTTGGAATGYGGTTTGSACATTGTTTGCCACCTGGTCATTGTTTGATTGGYTTCATGCRAATTGTTTTGACTTAATGACCAATCACAGYYCAGCTATGTCAGATTCTGAGGAGAGAGTCACAAGTTTTTAATTATTATCTTTTAGCCTTCTGTCTATTCTTTAGTATAGTTCTTTCTTCTTTCTCTATTCTTTAGTATAGATATAATATAATATAATATGATATAATATAATATGATATAATATAATATGATATGATATAATATAATATAATATAATATAATATAATATAATATAATATAATATAATATAATATAATATAATATAATATAATATAATATAATATAATATANATATAATATAATATAATATAATATAATATAATATAATATAATATAATATAATATAATATAATATAATATAATATAATATAATATAATATAATATAGCCTTCTAAGAACATGGAGTCAGATTCATTCCTTCCTGCCACAGGGGACCCCAGAAAATACCACAGGGGTGCTGAGGGGAGCAGGAGAAGACAAACCTGGGTTTTTTATTGTGTTTTACCCCTGTGAAGAAATCCAGGCTGGGAAAGGAGAAGATGGGAAATCTCAGTCCCCTACAAGGACAGCTGCTTTCTCTTCAGATCCCCCAGGTGACGTGGACTGAGAAGCAGCTGGGTGACAGGTATGGGATCATCCTCTTCAATCACAGAGCCATGGAGTATTTGGGGTTGGAAAGTACCCTAAGGCTCATCCCATGGGCAGGATGGGATGGGTGRATCCCTTCCACCCGGAGGATGAGTAAAGGTTGGATTTCTCCAGCATCACTTACCTGTGACCAGGGATTGCTGCTTTTCCCACCTTCCTTCTCTGGGGTGGAGCCCCACAAATGTGCTTTGAGCCCTCCCCACCCTTCACCTCCACCAGCTCCTGCTGCCAAAYTTGCACAAACATCATCATCTTCCACTCTCCCAGCTCCCTGCTCCAGGTGGGATTGGACAGACAGGGAAACACAAAGTGGGTACACAAAGCCCTTAATCTCTGCAGAACTAAGCCAAAATTACTTTGATGTATTGGCTTTTAAATTGCTGCCTTCAGTGCTCAGGGGGGCTTTTCTTCTTATCTCCTCAGCAAAACGTGCAAGCWGCTCCTGACCACCTCTTTTCTCTGCTTGAGTACTCATATCCTCCTATTTTTTTCTTTCCCCTGAATCCTCTTACAGATGTTTTCCCAGGTCTCTAAGCATTTCCATATCCTGTTTATTTGCTGCTAAAGGTGTAGTGCTGCAAACAAAATCTGTCTCTGGAAAGAAGGGAGGGGAAATAAAAATGCGCTGTAAATTAGGACAAGAAGTGAACTCTGCCAGCTACAGACTGAAGCATAAATGTTGAGGTCCTTCATCCTGGAAATGCTTCATTTTGATGTTCTAAACCCAAAAGAGAAGCTGTGGMTGCCCCTGGATCCCTGGAAGTGTCCCAGGCCAGGYTGGATGGGGCTTGGAGCAACCTGGGATAATAAAAGMTGTCCTTACCCRTGGCAAGGGTGGAATGGGATGAGCTTTAAGGTTCCTTCCAACCCAAACCATTTTGGGATTCTACAAATACAGAATACCATAATATAATGAACATTTACACCAATGCTGGGAAGCTAAAAAACATAATGTGTCCCTTTGAACAGCTGCATTTTGATTTTGAGTGACTCCAAAATATTCCTGTCAAGTCCACAATCAGAACTCTCCCTGAGAACACAAATACCCTGAGAAAAAACCACAGCATCAAGATGTTTTCATCAGATCTAATTGCAGCCTGGAAAGTTAAACAGATGTGTCCTTTCTCACCCTAATTATTGAACAGTGGAAGTAATAGAGATTAATTCACTTTACTGAGTTTTATGATGTTTTAAATAAGGAGGGAAAGGTTTTTCCTGTTTATTTCTTTACTGGTCTGAACTTGCAGAAGTGATGCTCCACATAGGAAAGCGAGCCTCTTTCATGCTCTCARTTTACAAGYAGGGAAGTYGAGGCACCAAGCAAAAAGTTATCCYCAAATCCAYTGAATAAATAAAGAGCAGGATGAATCAAAGCCCAGAGCAGCAGTGCCCTGCCTTCATTTAGCACAGACCATGATCAATTTGCAAATGCTTCTGATGGAAAAGACCTACTGGGTCATTTTGCAGGYCCCTGTAAGCCCAGGCTTTTTCCCTGCCATGTGCTGGAGACAAAAGTGCTTTATACAACCCCTACATTAAAATAATTTAAGCAGGAGGACTTCTCTCATTTCCTCTGGGGGAAACAATTCYGCAGCTGAAGAGATTGCAACATTAGGAAATATTTCCTGACGTCCATGGCTTCCAGAATCTGTTGATATATTATTAATAGAAAGGAAAATAAATATAGGTATTAATGCCAGCAGACACTGTCTGCTACTAATAGCTGTTAAAGTAATATATTCCCCTTGTTTTTAGCTCTTATTAGTCTTTTTGCAAAGGGTTACAAGACCCTTATGCATCCATTAGCCAGTCAGCCATGTGAAATTAATGTGGAGCAATTTTCATAAGCATTACTCAGAACTAATAATAATTAAGCATTATTTTCTGCTCAGATAACACAGAAAATAAAGCCTGACTTTTATGCCAAGATGGGTTTGCATTAGCTTAAGGTAAATGAATTAATTCTCATTTACAAGGCTTTTCTGCCAGCTCGCCAGAAAATATCAAGGTAATTAAAACCAATTTGTGAGGTTCTGTCCCATTGCACATTCACTGGGTTTTATCATTGCTGCAAATTGCAGGTGCTTTTATGCAAAGGTGGGACATGAAGGGGACTTTGCTGCCTCTCTCCTTCCCCAWCACTTCCAAGAAAAGCTGAAACCTCCTTGCGAGCAGCAGAACATGTTTGGAATGCTGGAGATCGATAAAAGAAGGATGGAAGGATGTGAAGGACCAGCTCAGGCTGGGATGTGGAGCTGGGATGTGAAGCTCTCAGCAATTCAGAAAAAAAACCACTCCTAATAGAGTGGGGAAAAAAATCTCTTTCCTTTTGCTTTGCCATTGACTTGCAAGGGATTAATTTTGATTTTTTTATAAGACTGAGAGGTTTTTGTGGGCAGCATTTTCTGGATAGCCCCCAAACACTTMTCTCATCACAAAATCCTAAAATGGTTTGGGTTGGAATGAACCTTAAATCCCATCCCATCCCAACCACTGCCATGGGCAGGGACACCTTCCACTATCCCAGATTGCTCCAGTCCCCATCCAGCCTGGCCTTGGACATTTCCAGGGATCGAGGGGCAGCCACAGCTTCTCTGGGCACCCTCTCCCAGTGCCTCAGTGGTTCTGTCCCAGAAGTTCCACAGCACCTGAGCAGGTGCTGAGCTCTCTGGGGGTGCTCTTAATAAAAACAAAATTAGTTAAAATCAGACTAAAATAAATTCGTCCAGCTAATCTGTAAGATTCAAAAGCCCAGAGCTATCCTACAACAACTAATGATGATGAGTGAGTGGATCTCTTCCTCTGGGTTTCAACTTTCCAAGGGGATCAGCACCTTCAGATGCCACATCTTCACTTGGCATCTGAGTTTAGCAAAACACTGAGTCCAGTGTGACCCAGCAGTGTGGAATATCTGTGTTTTCCAGAGGATTATGGCCCTTCTTGCCCAAATCCTGCCTCCTTCATTTCATTTCTCCACCCTSTGCCTCCCTCCCTGTCTCATTGTGACACCTCCTGTTGATCCCTGTGTCCATGTCAGTGACATGGAGCAGGTTGGCCTCAGAAGAAAAAAGAATGAAGTGGCAGTTCTGACTTTTATTTTCAAAAACCTTCTCTCAGGGTAATTTAATGGCTATTAAAAAGATGAATAAAAGGAGACAATACCCCAGAAACACCACCTGTGTTCCAGCCCTGGAACGAACAGCCCTGACGTGTGTTCCACTGTCCACACCCTCAGTGAGGAAAGGTTTTCCCCTTATGGCTGTTTCGTTCTCAATCCACTTCTGGTAGCTGCAAACAGGTGTTAAAATCCTGTACTTTGGGTTTCCTCCACTGATGATGCCGACCTGGAACCACTTCATGGTGTCCCAGTAGCTGCAGGCCACAGGTCCCCCGCCGTCCACCTGTGGCAGAAGCAGGAATGTTACAGCTGGATCCAACCTCAGGTCCCTCAGAGCAGCCTGAGTGGGAAAATCARTCTCTGACTCAGGTTTGTGAGGATTTGGGGAGGGGAAAAAAAGGAATTTGGATTCAAAATCTCGCAGCTCAGCCCTGAGATCCTGCAGAATGAATAGATACGGGAGGCAAGAGGAGGAGATCAAATCCAAGCTCTGGCTCAGTGCACTGAGTCCCTGTCATTCCCAGCCTTTTCCACACRCTCCTGTGGCCCCAGGAGGACACCTGAGACCTGTCAGCAGGAGACACCATCCCAGAGAGAAAAGGAACATTTGCTGTGACTGCTCACTCAGTCCTTGTCTCCTCTGCAAAGCTGCTGCGGGAGGTGCTGGGTACCTGCCACGGTGAATTTTGGGGGCTGGCAGCCAGAAACTGGGCAGCAGATGAACAATAATCCTGACAAGTCCTTCTGGAAGCCACAGTCTCTTCCCTGAAAACTTTCCTGCTGCTGCTGCAAGGACCACTCACCCAAGGGTGGGCAAGGCTCCAAATCCAGGTTGCAGCCACCTCAAAAAGAGAAATATTTTCCTGTTGGCTGCTGTAGCTGGAGCACCCAGAGCACATCCAGCTCTGGAATCTCTGGACACAAACCCAGGGAGAAGAGAAAGCAGCACAAAATCCACCCAAGGGAGGTGAAACACTTTTCTGAGGAAAGGCTGTGTGAGAGCTGGGGGTGTTCATCTGGAGAGAAGGATCCAGGGAGAGCTCAGAGCCCCTTCCAGYRCCCAAAGGGGCTCCAGGAGAGCTGGAGAGGGACTTGGGACAAGGSATGGAGGGACAGGACACAGGGAATGGCTTCCCACTGCCAGAGGGCAGGGATGGATGGGATATTGGGGAGGAATTGTTCCCTGGGAGGGTGGTGAGGCCCTGGCACAGGGTGCCCAGAGAAGCTGTGGCTGCCCCTGGATCCCTGGAAGTGTCCAAGGCCAGGCTGGATGGGGCTTGGAGCTTGGATAGTGGAAAGTACTAGAGGATTTTTAAGATCCTTCCAAGCCAAACCAGTCTGGGATTCCAGGACATCTTCAGTGCTGTGCAGTCCTTGCTACAAAGAAATTTCCTTCCACAGTGGGCTTGAATCTTTTTTCCACCTTTTTCTGACCAGCACTCGTGGAAAACAAATTCAATACAAATCCATTTCCCAAGACAGCAAACTTTACTGGGAAATGTTGTCCTTCCCTGTTTGCACACTACTTTGGGAAACATCTTTGTCATTAATGGATGAAACCCCTTCTGCCAGCAGCTACCCTGAGCTAACACACATTAATTAACGAGCAAGGAAGGGCTGAAGTTCCCTGTGCAGCTCATCAGCACTCGCTGAAGTTTATGGCTGAATTCCCACTCCAGTAGCTGGAGGGCTCTGGTCATTAATATTCTTATCTTTTCTCTTTTTTTCCTTTTTTTTTCAGTTCAGTATTCATTCAGGAGGTAAAAATTAAGATAAATGCAGAGGAAGTGTTTGTAGAATCACAGAATATCCTGAGCTGGAAGGGACCAACAAAGACCAGAGATTTAGGCTGGAAAAGACCTTTCAGATTATTGAGTCCAAACATAAAACCAACACTGTTTGTTGTTATTATAGMCACATCCTTGCCTCTCAAGCAGTGCTGCTGGACCCTTTTCAGACTGAGAATCTAAAAGAGRTTTCCCAACCCCATTTCAGCCAAGAATTCCCTTGAAAACCACAGAGGTGACCTTGGAGCTGCGTGGCATCCCATTGGGATGAATGAGCATCCATGCAGGATTCGATTCCCAGGGATTTTACTGCGGATCCCCTCGGGGCAGGAAYGGGCTAAGGCGTTATCCTGGAGGCGAGAGGAAGGCGCTGGGAGCCTCCAGCACCGGGATAACCAGGGGAGTCTGGAGAGCGGGAGCCCAGGATGCTCCGCTCCAGCTTTTCCCAGCAGCAAAATAAGAGAAATGACCCTCAGGGGTGAGGAGCTGCTGGCCTGGGCTCATCAAACTAAAAAAAAAAAAAAAAAAAAAAAAAAAAAAAAGAAAAAAAAAAAAAAAGAAAAGAGATTTTCAGCACCAATTTCAGCCTCCAGTTTGGAGGCTGTTCACACTCGTAAAGGATCTTCCTTCCTGAGGCAGCAGTGAATTCCTGATGCCCTGTGGCAGTCCCCGCGGGAATTGTCGCATCTCGCATCKCGGTCAGGGCAGGGATGCGGACTGRAGGCAGAGCCAGAGATCCCCATTCAAACCCTGCTTCCCTCTCACACCAGATCTGCTCTTCCCCTCTTTTCCTCTTAAACCACGTCCATTCRGTTCCCTGCCTGGTTGGTGGGGAAATGGGGATGTTTGGGGGATCGGTGATTTAAATCTTGCAGGCAGCAGCTGCAAATCCATTTCCCTAACCCACAAGCCYTGGCACCCAAATGCTGACCTCTTTCCACTCGGGCTGAGCTGCTCTCTTTGCTGGGCGCTACTTCTCACATGCCATTTCTCTTAACTTCAGCTATTTAACATGAGGATTTTATCACAAAATGGGCCAAATCATCCTCTCCGTGCGATAATCTCACATAATTACTGCAGCAGCCCGGAAGAATCAGGAGCTTGGTGTTTATAGGACTAAAGATGGAGAGAATAAACTCAGTCCTCGGGCACTTTGGAATATCCCTGTATCCACCTTATGCCTTCAGGAATGCTGGCCCAAGGTTTTCCATCCTTGAGCAGGAGAGGGTGTGGGAGGAGCAAGTTTTTGAGTGCTGGGACAATTAGCTCTGTGATGCTTCCAGTAACGCTAATTTAATGAACGCTCAGGTTAATGACTCTGAGGATCGAAGAATTATTAAAGGCTGCTTTTTCAGGCTCCAGCATCCTGGTGTTGAAACAATCCTGGTCAGCAAAACACACCAGATACCTGCTCCTGCTTTTCCCTCTAGGTGCCAAGTTTCTGGRTGGGAAAAACCAAACTAAAAATAGCAGCTTTGCTTCTGTTTCATGTTTCTTGTCATCTCAAAGATGAGTGAAAAGCAAACGCAACAAATCAGATCTGGTGCTGAATTCCTGCCTTAAACATGTTAATCCTCCCATTAGGAGAGGTGAAAGCAATGATACATTCACTGATAAATAGCTGTGGGTTGTATAAAATCTGTCACTGCCTAACAAGGTGCTTTGTTCACTGAAGCTGACCAAAAATTTCATCTTTTTCACTGCGGCCAAAACCTTTTTTTCTTTTTTTTTTTTTGTGTGAGCATCAGGAGCCTTTCTGCTGCCTTTAGTGGGCTTTGGATCAAAAGTGTAATCTCCCTTTTACATTTGTATTCGTGTCTGCAGCACAGTCATTGATCAGAACAAACATGTTCAGCCACATAAATCTTCCGAGGTGGGAGAAGCTCTGGGGGTGGGAGAACAACTCATCTGATCCTCATTAGGTGGATGCACAATCCCTGCAAGTCATTGCTGCTTTCATTTTCATGTTGGTGAGCTCTGTGCAAATTGGAGACAATCAGCAAGGGAATAACAACACTGGGAATAACAGCAGTGCCCATCAGAGCTGCCCTGGCTGCTGGAGGCAGAATATCATTTGCCCAGTTGTTTCCAGCTGTCTCTAAAGTGGGAGGAAGGAGGTTGTGGCCACGTTATGTGCAGGTATCAGAAAGGTAATACAGGGCAGCTGGACTCCTCTCACACAAACCCTTTGAGAACCTTCAGCTCCTCTGTCCCTCCATCTCYTGGCTGGAAAATGGGAGAAGATGACCCAAATTCACCCAGTGTGACATCAGCAGGGCCATTAGTGACTGCTGTGGCATAGACAGCGCAGATGCCTCTGGCCAAAGCCCTGTGGACCAGACTCCTGTCTCTGGCTGTCAAGTGCTCAGGGAGGAGAAGGAGGAACAGGACCAGTATTTACAGAGTTGTATTTACATCCCAGTGGTTAATGGCCTCAGAGAGATCTTCATCCAGGAAATTGCCTAATTGCTTTTTGAATCCATTTATCCCTTAGGATAAATACCCACAACATCCTGGTCAGCGACTCCCACAGTTTAATTATCTGATGGAAGAAAAAACACTTCCTTCTCTTTGTTTTAGGTCTGCTGCCTGATAAGGCCRTCTGACACCCCTCCTTCATGTGCTTGGAGCAGCAGTGACACGAGGACAGCTCTTGACTCCTCTCCATGCTGCCCATGAGGCTGGGAATGTGTCACATCCCCATCAGACATCTCTCCTGCAAGCCTCAGAGTCTTGCTCTGCCATTCCCTGTGCTGCCAGGAGCTCTTCCATGTCCCTGTTCATCCCTCCTGTTCCACTTTCCTCCTTTTCTGAAATCACCTCTCCTTTCTCCTGATGGAATGGACAGGAATCACACACAGGGAGGCTCCCAGGAGCAGTGCCCTGGCACAGCACATTTGCTTTGCCACTTATTCCTGTCCTAATAATTCCTAATGCTCTCATTGCCCTTTTGACCTCCCCAGAGCCTCAAGCTGATGTTTCTGAAGGACTAGCCATAGTTCTTCTGACATAGTAATAGCTAAATTAGAGCCTATTATGGTCAGTGTACAGCTGGAATTGCTTCTCCATATATCCATTACTTTTTCTTTATCAATGATGAGCTGCAGCTGCTGTTTTAACCCCTAGTCACTCAGAATAATGGGACCTGCTGCACTTCTGCACAGCCACCTTTCACTTTGACCCCTTTGAAAAATGCTGTGGCATTGGCCAACTTGGTCATCTYGGCATTTGCCCTCCTGGAACATCAGAATTCTTTGCATGCAACRAAACTATCCCTGTAAGTTCTTTCTCTGTTCAAATGCCTTCCACTTCATGACAGCCCAGTTTGTCCATGAACCCTTGCTGAGGAGTCTCCTTGCAAGAGTTTTGGGCATCTCAGAACGTGTTASATGGTTGAACCACCCTCTTCCACAGGGTTGGCAACTGCTTTAAAGAATTTGGACGTGCCTGTGAGTCACAGCTTCCCCTCAGAGCTGTCATTGAATGAGAAATGGCATCTCTGAGTCATCACAGCCATTCCCCACTCCCAAGCCAAGCTGGGATTTTGTGTTCAGCTGGATCCAGAGGTGTTCTGCTCCCCACCAGGCACACAAAGCCATGCTGGACTCCCAAACAGCTTCAGCCTGAGGGAATAAAATCTATGACCCAGAGGAAGAAAGCAGAAGAGACACCCAACATCATCCTCATCATCATCCCAGGGTCTTGCATTGGGAATTAATTTCTCACAGATTAAGAATGAAGCCATCAGAGCCTGCATGTGCTCACTTGTCTGCCCACRCCATAAAATGATAAAGTGATGAAAGCCCTAAAAACTCATGGAAAACTGTTCTGCTTCTTGTGAGCTGCACATCAAAGGACCCTTCAGAARGAAATTGAAGGGACTGCAAATGCAGAAACACCTCTCTACTGCTTTGCTCTGGGGCTTCCCAGGACACCTTCCTGCTTAAARCAATCTGTCCCTCAGGAAAAGAAACACCTCATGGTGGTAGCAATAGATCAGTGATGGGAAATCCATGACAAGGGTGGGGAGTGGATCACTCTCTTCCATAGGAAAAAAGGAAACAGCYTCAAATTGCACCACAGGAGGTTTACATTGAATATTAGGAAAAATGTCCTCACTGAAAGGGTTGTCCAGCCCTGGCACATCTGCCCAGAGCAGTGATGGAGTCACCAACCCTGGAAATGTTCAGAAAGCAGGTGGATGTGGCACCTGGGGACATGGTTGTGTGGTGACCTTGGCAGTGCTGGGGGAATGGTTGGACTCAATGATCTCAGAGGGCTTTTCCAACCTCAGTGRTTCTGCGATTCTATTTCTAAGGTAAGAGACAATAATAAAGAACTTTTGTGCAGTTTGTAATAACTTTGGAGTGACACGTGGATAGTTTTGACTCCTGGCCCCAGGGAACATTTGGCTGACAGGGAAATGTTCCAGACTGCAAGGCAAGATGGATTCTATCACCATCTGTATGGCAGTTGTCTTTTGTCATGGGGGCAGTTTGCCTTATCTCTCTCTCTGAGTGATCACAATCACTCCTCCCTCTGGAGGGGACATCTGCTGATAACAGCTATTGGATGTCACTGCATGACTGATAAGAACTACAGCATTCCATTGGGAGATGCTCCGCCCAGAGGGAGGAGCCAAGCATTCCTACTTGGATATAATCTGGAGATTCTGGAATAACTGCACAGCTCCTCCACTGGGTTTCCCAGAGGAACAGCAGCTGCCTCTTTCTTCCACTGGATGTTCAGAGGAAGACTACAACCTTTTCTACAGGATCCCTGCTCCAGCAGAACCAAACCTGACACTCCAGGAGGGCTGCAGCCACAATTCCAATTGGACTGCCACCAACACCCCACAGGGTGTCAGGTTGTGTTCTGACTCTGTCAGTGTTGTTTTAATTTACTGCATTGTTTATTTTATCTTTTTATTTTCCCCCCTATTAAAGAACTGTTATTTCCTGCTCCCATATTTTTTTGCCTGAGAGCCCCTTAATTTAAAATTTATAGCAATTTGGAGGGGGCGGGGAAGAGTTTACATTCTCCATTTCAGGGGAGGCTCCTGCCTTCCTCAGCAGGCACCTGTCTTTCCAAACTGAGACAGCAGAAGGACCTCAGAGCTCCTGGGGATGCTCCCCATCCCTACAGACTGCAGCCAGACCACAATTTAACCACTTCTGTTCAGGTGTTTTGAGCAGCTTCAGGGACTGACCACACTATGCTGGTTTGTGCTCTTCTCCTTGAATCCATGACAACTGTCTATAAAAACACAGTTTTCATTTGCAAGATTCTTTCCTTCAGAAAATTCTRTTTCACAAGTCTTTCTTGGCAGTTTTGGGGCCATGTTTGGACCAGCAAAAGGACGCAAGACCTTGTGAAAGGATGCCAGAGTTTTCCAGTGCCAGTGTCAGGCTCCCATTGCAGTCACTGGGGCAAAGGTTGAGGTGGGAGCAGTGGGATACCAGGGGATATCCTGGGGTGTCTAATAGAGAATTAAATGTAAACAACTGTCCTGCCTTGGAGCCAAGTGCCCCTCTGTGAGCTAAACCCCTTCAGCTGGATTTCAGTTCATGGGGAGCAATAAACACACACAGAGGGCTTGATGTCCTGTTAACACAGATGCTTAAAACAATCTCAGTGACTCCCACCACCAGGAGATGGTTTTTTCTCCCTGTTGATGGAAAGATGGTTCTGCAGATGCTGATGTTTATAAAATAGACATTTGTGAAATGGCTGGAAAACYCCATCCAGGTTTGCACAAAAACTGCTGCTTTTCCTCCAGCTCTGTGGGGTGAGAGCCTTGAGCATCCCAGAGGCTGTAAAGGGSATTTTTAGAAATGGGACAAGGGGGAATGGCTTTAACCTGAAAGAAAGCAGGSAKAGATGGGATATTGGGAAGGAATTCTTCCCTGTGAGGGTGGGCAGGCCCTGGCACAGGGTGYCCAGAGAAGCTGTGGCTGCCCCTGGATCCCTRGAAATGTSCAAGGCAAGGSTGGACAGGGCTTGGAGCAACYTAGGATAGAGGAAGGTTGGAACCAGATGATTTTTAAGGCCCCTTTAAACCCCAACCACTGTGTGATTTATGGCCAAAATCCCCCCTGCTGCAGGCTGTAGGAGGGGGTGGATACCTGCAGCCCAGGACTCACCTGAGCTGGAACCACCCCACTGCTCCTGGGGGTCACACAGCAATTCCTTCCCCTGGAATCAGAGCAGGGCCTGGCCCCCCTTCATGTGCTGCTGAACTGTGGGTGACCTGTGACTCCAGCTGAACACACTTTGTCCTAATCACCACATCAGAGCTCCCCCCACAGCCCCTCTGAACTATAATTGGGCCATTTACTGAATTTTGCCTGGGCAGGGAAGGCACTGAAGGAGGCATTTGCTTTGTGAGCCCCTTATACTCTAATTATTGTTCAAGTTACCATTGCATCAGAGCCTAACAAAAGATGCTTAAGAAAGCAAGGAATGAGACATCAATTGTGGTTCATGGGGTCATGGAAGAAATGTAGCACACAGAAAAATAATACATAGGCCATGTCCAGTGTCTGTTCTTTAGCACTTGTAGCCCCTGAACATCCATTAATGTTAATGTTTATGACTAAATAGAACTATAAGTCAATTACAGCTCCTGGTAGTGTTAATTCCCAGCCAACCCATATATTTGTCTGCAGAACTGCCAGGGAATTGGGATAGAATAGATTTTTCTTTTTAAGGGAATGGATTCTTTTTYTTAGGTACAAATACTTGGGAGCTCTGCTATTCAATCTCCTTGAGTTATTGGAGGAACATGGTCAGTTATCCACAAATTAGGCCRGTCTGGTATGAGGGCAGCTGGTGAAATGTCTGAGCCTTTTCATTCTTGGCTTTTCTATTCCTGGGGTGGCCTCGAGCTGCTCCAGGGGAGGTTCAGGTTGGACATCAGGAGGAATTTCTTCCACTATCCCAGGTTGCTCCAAGCCCTGTCCAGCCTGGCCTTGGACAATTCCAGGGATGGATCAGCCACAGCTTCACCTGTGCCAGGGCCTCACCACCCTYACAGCCAGGAATTCCTTCCTAACATCCCATCCAAATATCTCTTCTTCTGGTTTAAAACCATTCTCCTTTGTCCTGTCACTGTGTCCCCGTGTGAAAAATTGTTCCTTCCATCACAGATCACAGATTTGGATCCTGATGTGGATGATGTGGACTTACACCTCGAGTCCTGCAACCTTCCTGCCTTGGCCTGGTTCTGGACATGAAAGCATGGATCCTGATCCTCAGCAAATCCCAGGAAAKGTTAATATCAGGCTCTTATCTCCTGTGTCCAGACTTCCTTGGGCTGCAGCTACTGGAGCCAACTCAGTATCTCCAGGGTTTGTTCCCTGACCAGGAATCTCTGCCTTTCCCGAGCTTCTGATCCTTCCTGGCCTCTCCCCAGGGACTCATGGATTGCTCCTGGAGCCTGGAAGTCCCCCACGAGACAGCTGGRTGGAGCAGACCAGTGCCATGCCCAGGGCTGCTCTGTCTCCACGACAGAGATGAGGATGTGAAGGATTTGGGCATTTTGAAATCTGGCCTCACTCTCATCTGACACAAAGCCTGCAATCCTTACAGGCAATCCTTACACTGCCCACAGTGCAGATGGATTGTCCAGTTCTGTCCCTCACTCCAAGAGGAACATTGAAGGGCTGGAGCATGTCCAGGGAAGGGAACAGAGCTGGGGAAGGGGCTGGAGCACCAGGAGGGGCCGAGGGAGCTGGGAAAGGGGCTCAGCCTGGAGAAAAGGAGGCTCAGGGGGGMCCYTGTGGCTCTGCACAACTCCTGACAGGAGGGGACAGCCAGGGGGATCAGGCTCTGCTCCAAGACAAGATAAGGGAAACCAGCCTCAAGCTGGTTTCAAGGTTTAGATTGGATATTGGAAAAAATTTCTTCCCTGCAAGGGTGGAGCTGCCCAGGGAGGTTTGGAGTCCCCATCCCTGGAGGTGTCCAAGGAAGGACTGGATGAGGCACTCAGTGCTCTGGGCTGGGGACGAGGTGGGGATTGGTCACAGGATGGACTCAGTGRTCCTGGAGGGCTTTTCCAACCTAAATGTCACAGACATGTTTTATGAAAAATMCTTTCCTTAGGATTTTTCCTCCTGAGAAGCTGAGAGGCCTCAGGAACAAAATGTAAACAATGGTTATCTGCTGCTGCGGAATGCAACAGGTGCATCTGTGATTGGTCTCATGTGGTTGTTTCTAATTAATGGCCAATCACAGTCCAGCTGTCCAGACTGTCTCAGTCAGACACAAGCCTTTGTTTTCATTTCTTTTCTATTCTTAGCCRCCCTTCTGATGAAATCCTTGCTTCTATTCTTTTAGTATAGTTTTAATGTAATATATATATCACAAAATAATAAATCAAGCCTTCTGAAACATGSAGTCAAATCCTCATCTCTTCCCTCATCCTGGGACCCCTGCAAACACCACCACACCTAAAGAATTCTGGAATTCTGCCCAGTGGTCCCTGCTGCAGAAGAAGCATCAGGTTCAGCCCTGTGCAGTCCCAGGCCATGACRAGGACAAGCCACTAGGTTGCTGACCCAGCCTGATGAGGTAAAAATGGCTTTAATCAGGACTTCCCAGAAATCCAGGAAACCATCCAGCAGCAAAATGCTTCCACTCCAGCAAATCAGCAAAATCTTGTGGCAAGTCCTGTCACTTGTTTCATCCCTGAAAAATACAACTCCTATCCTCAGCTCTGGTTTTGTCCTGTCCCCTTTATTCCAGTTTACAAAGCATTCCTGCCTGTTCCCACTAAAATCAGAGAGATGCTGAATTCTGAGTTTTMTCACCCATGCAAAGGAGGTGTGCTTCCACTGCTTGGAAATCTCACATTCCTACTTCATTCCTCAGRCAACTCTGACATTATTGTGGATCTAAGTATCTTCTTCTTCAGCTTTCTGAGTCCAGGAGATTCATTTTGCTGGGAACAAGTGTTCCTGCTATTTCACCASCATCATTCACCCACAGAACTTCAGGCTAGGCTGAGCTGGGCGGTGCATCCTTTAACCATGTTAATGTTATCCTGTGGCAGGTTTCTTTTAAGATTTTTTGATTTAATTTAATGCAGGTGAAAGTCACTCCTTGGATGGTTTCAGAGGCAGATGCTCTCTGGATAACCATAAAATCATCTTGCAAAGCAAACCTTTCCTCAGAGTCCCATGGTCCTGGTGCCCCCAGCCTTTGCCTAAAGGTCAGAGGATCTCTCTCTGCCCTGGGTGCTGGCTTAGTTCCTCCAGTGAGTAATTCCTACAGGATGGAGCTGTCCATCCATGTGTCTCCCCATCCAGACCCCTCCAAACCCATGGGCTTGTATAAAACACACCTGGATGGGGCTTGGAGCAACCTGGGATAGTGGAAGAGGTCCCTGCCCAYGGCAGGGGTTGGAACTGGGTGAGATTTAAAAGCCCTGTCCTACCCAAACCCCTCTGTGATTCCTAGAAAAACCATTTCCCAGTGGAGGAGGGAAATCTCAGGCTGCAGGAGAGCCCAGTCCTTATCAGTCTTGCAGGAGAGGGGTTGGAATTTGGGTGCTATGAAAGACAAGGTGAATTTTGAGCTTCCAGACTTCATTTGACACCAGGACAGCGATCCTGGGGGTGCAATGTGCTGTGAGGGCACAAGCTGGGARTGAGTTTTGCCTCATTGGGATGTTTGTGTCAGCTCCCTGATATCAAATACTGCTCAGRCTGTAATTTAGCTTGAAAAGTCCCTCATCCTCTGTCACCAACATGCTGCCACAAGATGTGACTCATTCTGGCACCCACAGACCAACCAAACCCATTTGGGTCAGAGCCAAGACTTCACCTGAGAAATGTTTCTAATACTTAAATTAAACACCCCCAGATTAAACTTCCCTCCCAATTATTTTGCCTTGAAGCTCCTGGACAACCATTCCTGTCTCCTTTCAGGGTGTAACCTGAAGCAGACCAGGATGGTCCCTTTACCTGGCAGCCTCTTCTTCTTCCTCCTCCTCCTCCTCCTTCTCCTCCTCCTTGCTCTGTCTCAGCACACATCATGCCCCCCGCGAGGTGTGGGATGTGCTTCAGGCATTTCTCCCTGCTGATCAGCTTCACCYTTGTTTTCTGCAGCACAGGGGATGCTGCAGCAAATGAAAAGAGAAGGATCAACAAAGCTGCTGGAGATTTCCCTTGGGAAGAAGTTCAGCTGGATTTCTAAAGCATCTCAGGGCAGTGGGGGTCTCTGGGCAGAACTGGTGGGTTTGGGGTCACAGGGGATCCCCAAGTGTTGGCAATGATGAGTTTGTGCTCCTGAGTTTATCACAGAATCCCAGAATGGTTTGGGTGGAAAGGGACCTTAAAGATCACCCATTGCCACCCCTGCCATGTGCAGGGACACCTTCCACCACCCCAGGGTGCTCCAAGCCCTGTCCAGCCTGGGCTTGGACACTGCCAGGGATGCCAGACTACTGGGAAACCCCCAAAGGGATGGATGGATGGATGGATGGACGGACGGACGGATGGACGGACAGACGGACGGACGGACGGATGGATGGATGGATGGATGGATGGATGGATGGATGGATGGATGGATGGATGGATGGATGGATGGATGGATGGATGGATGGATTTTCCTGCGGTGGTCTCAGTGATCACCTGAGATGTGTTGCCCTGCATACCTGGGGTTTCTCACTCATGGTTTTTTTGGGAATTCAGCTTGAGGGGCTTTTCACGGGACCCTGTGCAACACCCTGCAGATCAAAGTCCACTGAGCTTTCCCCAGAATTCTAATCTTAGAATTATAAAATCATGGAAACAACCTTTGAGATCATCCAGTCCAACCATTCCCCCAGATCTCTGACCCATGTCCCCAAGTGCCACATCCACGTGGCTTTTATATTCCTCCAGGGATGGGGACTCCACCACTGCCCAGGGCAGCTGTTCCAATGCCCAACAACTCTTCCAGGGAATAATTTTTTTCCTAATATCCAATCTAAACATTGTTCTCCCCAGGGAGGCCACACCTCACCCAGGGGACCAGCTGTGTCTTCACAAAGTGACACAAAGGAAATATCTGCTTTATTCTTYCCTTGGGTTGGGAATGCAGAAATCACAGCTGGCACCTGCAAGTGACAAAAAGACTGAAAAATGTGCCGGGCTACTTAGAAACCCCAATTATTTCACTTATGTTTCTCTCTAAAGTGAACCTGAGACAAAAGGATAAAACTGAGACCTTCAGATTGCTTGGAACTCACTCCTTGTTTCATTTTTCACTGTCCCGAATCCTCCCGGAACCTCCAGGAAACTGGGACTCAATGACAAGATCTGAAAGCTGGAAAGTTGTCACATCCCTTTTCCAGCTAAAATGGAAGTGCCCAAAGATGAAAATGCTTTGGTGAAGGAATCTCCAGGAGGGTGAAGCCCTGCTGTTATGGAGAGAAGCTGGGGGAGTTCACCTGGAGAAGAGAAAGCTTTGGGAAGATTTTAGAGCCACTTCCAGGGCCTAAAGGARGTCCAGGAGAGCTGGAAAGGGTTTTGGGACATGGGATGGAGGGACAGGACACAGGGAATGGCTTCCCACCGCCAGAGGGCAGGGATGGGTGGGATATTGGGAAGGAATTGTTCCCTGTGAGGGTGGTGAGGCCCTGGCACAGGGTGCCCAGAGAAGCTGTGGCTGCCCCTGGATCCCTGGAATTGTCCAAGGCCAGGCTGGACAGGGCTTGGAGCAACCAGGGATAGTGGAAGGTGTCCCTGACAGGCACTGGATGGGTTTAAAGGTCCCTTTCAACTCTGAACCATTCCATRATTCCATGATCCTATGGATCAAGTTCAATGCTGTGTAACTACTCAACAGAAAATAGGAACATGTTACCTTGGTGAAGTGGGAGAGCTTCACAACTATGAGAGTGTTGTGTGTTACTGTTGAGGGAGGAAAATGAAGCTTAAGAAGGCAAATGCAGAGTCTCATGAAGAAAAAAACCCAGCAATTGGAGCAGAATAGCAAGGATTCAATGGGATGTTCACTTACTGCATCCTGGGAAGGACCACTCCAGCTCCAAGGCACCCCCCTGCCCTCCCAGTCCTGATTAATTCTTTCCAATAATGAATCAGCTCATTGGCTAATTAGTGACATTTGTTCAGGACAGACATTTTGGGTCACAATCAGTGCTGGAACTGCTTCCATTAGGGCTTAAATGAGATCAATTAGCAACAGCAATCTGCAGTCCTAAATGAGTGAAGGAAGGAGTGGCCAGAACCAATAAGTCAATCCAGCTCACAGAGGCATTAAGCCAAGACTGCCCCAAATCCTCATTTCCTTTAGTCCAGACCATTTTAGACCCAGCCTCGCTGGGTAATTCACAGRATATCCCAAGCTGAAGTCACCCACAAGGATCCCACAAGGTGAAAAGTGTTCAAGACCCAGCTGGATGGGGCTCTGAGCAACCTGGGACAGTKGAAGGTTTCYCTGCCCCTGGCAGGGGSTTGGAATAAGATGAGCTTTAAGGTCCCTTCCAGCCCTGATAATCCCATTATTCTGTGCTAATTTACCCACCAGGGTGGAGCTTGGCTTAATCTGGCTGCCAAAATGAGGTCCGAAGTTTGGAAGTGGTGCCAAAATGAGGTCCAAAATTTAGATGTGGTACCAAAGTAAGTCCCAGATTTTGCTCTGGGGGCCTGTTGGGGTCTGGTTCTTGCCCWGAACAGAGAAATGGTGGATATGCAGAGGCTGGGGGGGTTTTGGATGCATAAACCATCTTGACATCTTCAGTGTCATGCTTTCTATAAGCTACAAGAATGTAAAATTTGGTGGGTGATTGGTCGATGATTTATCATCATGGTTTGTATTTTTGTTTGGGTTTTTTTTGGGGGGGTAGTTCTGGCATTAATTCTATGTCTGTTTGGGGGTGGTTGTAGAGTGATGATGATGGTTGATTGTTGTTTTTGATATTAGCAAATGTAGAGGAAGGTTATTTGAAARTGTGTTGATGACAAGTGATTTGGATAATGTAGGGATATATAGTTTAATTATTTGACAAGGAAAAAAAAAAGTCAAGATAAAAAAAGGTGGGGAGCGAAACTCTGTCTGGGAAACCCCCCATGGGAGAGGGCAGCCACTTTAAATAGATAAAACCCATCTTCCATCAGGAAATGCATCTCCCCCAGCACCTCACCTGCACTGGTGCTCTCCCAGCCAGAAGCCCAGCAGTGCTGCCACGTGTCCCTGTCACACACGAAGGGCAGGCAGACGGGAATCTTCTCCCTGCTGAACTCGATGGGGCTGCTGAGCAGGATCAGGGCAATGTCATTTTGCAGGCTGGTCCTGTTGAACTCCTCGTGCAGGATCAGGCTGTCTGGGTTGCACTCTTCCAGAGGGAGGCTGAGGTTCACTCCCCCCACTGCCACCATCAGATCTGGTGGCCTTAAAAACAAAACAGGGCATGGAGAACATGAAGGATTTGGGTTATGAAGGTTGGTGGCTCCTCCCCAGAGCAGGGCATGATGGTGGCTTAGGCAGTTCAGCTGTAAATATCCAAGGAATTTACCCTCACTCCTAGGAAAGGATGATTTCCAGGGCAGAGGGGTGMAGAGGTAGAAAGTGAATAAATAATTCAGCCTCTACCAAATAATAACAAATATAAATAATCCAGTCTCTACCAAACAGATGGAATGGTCTGGATCTTTTGGATCTCTGTGCCCTGGGCTGGCTGCTCAGACCCTGCTGTCCCCAGCCAGCTGCTCCAGGCTGTGCTGCCACAGGTCATTTGTCACTGAGCAGTCTCAGCTGTTGGACCTGCCACATTTTGGAGGGGACTCACAGAGGGCTGGACTCTGCCCCTGGACACTGCATGGAGCTGGTTTACCCAGAACTTGGTGTTTTCAACTCAAAATCTCCATGAGGTGAWGGTGTTTGGTGTGTGAAAGCAAAGGTAATTTGGGGGATACAATGAGCTAGAATGGAATACATCACCTTTTACAAGGTGCTGGAACAGGTGTGGATGCACAAGAAGTGCTTGGGGCCATCAGAAAAGCATTGGGGGCATTTATCCAAGGCTGCTCAGGCCATCCTTCAAAGTATTGAGGGATGAACCCAACCACACCCCTCAAAGTATTCCCCTTCTGCTTGAAGCCAACCACATCTCCAGAAGTCAAAGCTCTGGGAACACCAGGAAATTAATTAACCCAAGAAAATCAAAAAGTCCAAAGGCATTGGAAATGGTTATGCAGATTTCTGCACATTTCTGTGTTCAAAAATGTCTCCCAGAGGAGACAACCCCTGTTTTTAGGGCTCAGTCACACAAATGGTGGCACGGGAGGAGATGCACATCCTGCACCCACCAGGAGGAATTTCATCCCCCTCCCCATGCCTGGGCTGCCCTCCCASCCCTGGAGCACTCACAGCTCATCTGCAAAGCAGTGTGCTGCAGTTAAAATCCACAGGGCACTGATGATGGTGCCTCCACAGATGTGCTTCCCGTGGCTCTGGATGCTCACGTGCCATGGGAATTCCCCGGCTGTGAYGTCTGTCCCTTTCCCAATCTTCTTGCCAGTGCTCTGGAAGGACTCGTAGGATGGTCGGAGGCCACAGCCTGGGTACAAAAAGGGACATTTTGGACACATTCAGCAGCGTCACAGCCTGTGCTGGACAGGGGCAGGACATCCCCRAGCACTGAAATAGAAACACCCCTGGAATCAGAGAAACAGGGAATCACAGAATGGTTGGGGTTGGAAGGGATTTAAAAATCATTGTTCCAACTCCATTCCAGCTCCAGCTTCCACCAGATCAGATTGCTCCAAGCCCCATCCAACCTGGCCTTGGACACTTCCAGGGATCCAGGGGCAGCCACAGCCTCTCTGGGCACCCTGTGCCAGGGCCTCATCATCCTCACAGACCAATATCCCACCCCAATATCCCATCCATCCCTGCCCTCTGGCAGTGKGMAGCCATTCCCTRTGTCCTGTMCCTCCATCCCTTGTCCCMAGTCCCTCTCCAGCTCTCCTGGARCCCCTTTAGGCACTGGAAGGGGCTCTGAGCTTTYCCTGGATCCTTCTCCAGGTGAACCCTCCCAGCCTGGCTCCAGAGCAGAGGGGCTCCAGCCCTTGGAGCATCTCTGTGGCCTCCTCTGGACTCTCYCCAGCAGCTCCACRTCCTCCTGCTGTTGGCCCCAGGGCTGGAGGCAGCTCTGCAGGTGGGGTCTCAGCAGAGTAAAGGGTGAGAACGCCCTCCCCRGATCTGTTATTTGATCCCTCCCAAAGTGACATCCCTGTCACCTCCCCAGACCTAAACTCTGCCAAGCACTGCCCAAGAATTTGGGGTGGGGGAACCATTGACCATGTCCCATGGGCAGGTGGGATAAAACCCTTGTTTAGGGAGTGGAAGGTGCACCAGGCCACRCCTTTATTCCCTCAGCAGAAGGAATGAGCCCACACTCATTTCACTTACCTACATTTAAATATTCTGCAGCTCTTCGGTGCTGAGAATGCTGAGAAACAAAACCTGCCTGGACACYGCTGGTCAGGGAAGCTAAACAGGAGAGGGTGAGGAGCAGCATCCCAATCCAGCCTGGTCCAACACTCTCCCAGAGCTCTCAGAGCAGTGATGCCCCTGCAGATGCCTCAGGACATGGCCTGCATTCCATGTCAACACAACGCAGGTGACATCACAGCACCTGCTCCTTCCTGGGGGTGGGTGCAGCACTTGGATGCTCCTTCCCAAGGCAAAAGGATCACCGAGGGCAAGCTCAGGGAATTCCAAAAGGTTTGTGGCTTCCTCTGGCTCTCACAGGGACAGGGCRAAGTGGAATTCCTGTCTGTATCCTGGGCTAACCTCACAGGATATGGCAATGGAGGGTTTCATGAGAAACCTGGGTGCTGTAGCCCTTRATGGATCTTGAACCATCTTTGAAGACCTCAGGAGCTGGTCCTCTATCAGCTTTCAGCTTCATCGCCTATCACACAACTTCAAAGCCAATCATCACATTAATTTTCTCATTTACCGATAATTTTCTCTCCAGTTAAACCATGCCTGGGGTATTGACTTGAATTTACTGAAACAKTAAAGGAAGAGTTGCTCCATCCTTGGAAATGTTCCAGGCCAGGTTCCAGGACAGGGCTGGGAGCAAACTGGGATAGTGGAAGGTGTCCCTGCCCATGGCAGGAGGTGGGACTGGACGATCTTTAAGGTCTCTTCCCACCCAAACCATCCTGGGATTCTGTGTTTGTAGGAAAAAGCGGCAGCTCTGTCAAAGGACAATTTTCAGAGTGCCCAATCAAAACTCTCAAATCAAAATCAAATCAAAGATGTCAGTAAATAATTCTGTGGTGCCAAAATATTTTGGTGTGGGCCAATTGTAGTATCAATGGAGCCATTACACTGATTTTTAGACCACAACATCATTTCTATCAAGACAGGACTTAAAAAAAAATCTCAGCCAGGCTCAGACTTGAGGATATCTATAATAAAAGTTTTTCCCAAAGACTTTCCAGCTTTTCCAAAATAATAACTACAGCACAGAGTGGGAGGGGAGGGAGAGGAAAGGAAGGGAACCAGGAGACATTTCATGAGCCCCCAGATGATTCAGCACCTGAAATGCTTTGCCTTGGAACACATCAGGAATTATCCCACTGGAGTCTGGATTTCACAGAGGCTGACAATGCATAGGATGAGGGTAAGACTTTATTTCCCTCTCTTCTTTGCTTCTCTGTCACTTCATGCCAAGGAAACGCGACACAAGTGCTGGTTTACTTGGCTSTGAGCACTGAGAAAACTCCATGGCAGGACAGGTTAGGGACAGGATCACTTWCCACAGGAACCAAAATTCTGAGTGCGCTGTGGGCACATTGTGGGGCATCTTCAGGAAGAGCCTAATGGGGCAATCCTGCCTGAGGCAGCTCCTGGAAGCCTGACCCAGGTGCAATCTGCCAAGAGGACGGATTTCCTCTGGGTTTTGAGACTGGGATGAGCTCAGCATCAGCTGAGGAGCACGAGGGAAGATGGGGAGCTGATTTTTCTGGCACAGATTTACTCCCCATCTTTGGAAACAGTGGGCAGGGCTGCAGCACTGGATTTACAACCCCAAACACTGACTTTGTGGGGAGCATTGTCAGTCTCTCCAAGCTTGGAGCACGATCTGCTCTGCTGTGTAGGTGCAGGAGATGTTCAGGGAGCTGGTTTGGGCCTTTTTTGAGCTTTAAAGCTGAGCTGGTGAGCAGGAAACATCAAACCAAGCTATGGAGAGCAGTGCCATGGAGAAGGAGGTGCTGTGGATTTGTGTCTCTGAGTGCCACCACCTGTCCCCCAAAACTGGCTCACTCCTTGGGCTCTGGACCCACAGGATCCCATTTCCATATAGGATAAACTGTGCATCCCYGCATCCTTTGTCTGCAGCTTTGAGTCTGCACTCTGAGATCCCCTTGAATAAACCCAAAAATTGATTTTTTCCCCCTTTCTGGCTGGCCTGCTGTTTTGACTGCACACTCACTGGAGACTGCCCCAAGTTACCTTCTYCATGAGTCTGCTCTTGGTGGGGGCTCCCCAAGTTATTAAAGTACAAATAATTAATCATACGGGTAATTCCACTCCTCTGTACTGTCATGACTGATGATACAGATTTAAACGCCCTRGTGTTTAATTAGAAAGCTGCAGTATTTTACAATATTTGATAATTTTGTTTTAGATCTACCCAGATATCCACTTGGAACACATCACAGAGAACATTGTTCTTTTCTTGTTCTGTCATTTATTGCAGAGCAGGAAACAAAACTGATTTCTTTTTGTGTTTATTCACTTCTTGGAACTGTCAAAAAGAAGAATCACATGACAATTTTATTTTTTATGGCTAAAATAATTTCAGAAAACAGGCRCTACAGGTGGTACTAAATGCTGTGAAAGTGGAGTTGTGGTGGGAGAATCACTGATCTGATCAATTCATCATTCCCAAAGACGTCACATTCCAGGGTTGTGACAGGTAAGGAACCCAACCACATCTCTAGAAGTCAAAGCTCTGGGAGCACCAGGAAATTAATTAACCCAAGAAAATCAAAAAGTCCAAAAGCATTKGAAATGCAAAGCAACTATGGGTGCAACCACCTCCTAATTCACCCTTTTAACAGCATTTCAAGCCAAACTTCAGAAGTTTCAATCTCTTTCCACCTCTCCAGATGACAAGGAAACCCTGAGAGCTGCACAGAGCAAGAATGGGAGCAATTCCTGCCTCTAGTTTGGCTTTTGGTGTCGACAAACAGAAAACTGATGATTATGGAAAGCCTCCCCAGCAGATTCACAAATCTTTATCAATGGATGCTGCCACGAACATCCACCAGGGTTCCTGGTCTGTTTTTCCCCAAGCTCCATACAACGAAGAGGAGGTGGTGGAGCAAGCACAGGCTATTTCCTGATGCCCACGGGGCAGGAAACCCCCGTCCCTCCCAGGCCACAGTACCCTCCAGGGTTCTTGCTGAGGTACTGCTGGTGATATTCCTCGGCATAATAAAACTCAGGAGCCTCCCGGATCTCCGTGGTGATGGGGCCAAAGCCTTCCTCCTTCAGCACCTGTCAGGAAAGACCATGGAAAGCCATTAGTGGTTTGTTAGGATTCCTCCCCGAAGGAGCCACAGGCGTCTCTCAGTGCTCACATTCCCAGTTCATCCCTGAAAGCTTCTCCTCCCTGCTTTCGTCTCTCAGTGCTCACATTCCCAGTTCATCCCTGAAAGCTTCTCCTCCCTGCTCTCGTGGTGTTTTGCTCTGCTCCGAGGCATTGTGGGCACAGAGAGGGAGGGAGCCATCATCCCCTTTTAATGGCTCATTTGTTTAATCTGCCACGGCCACGCTTTTATTCTCTTTATTAACCCAGGCAGTGATGTGAAGCCATCAATGAATGTGGAAAACAAAGGGAGAACACGCTGGGATCCACCCCGGGAAGCTGCAGTGTCCAGGAACCTGCCCTGGAAAGTGCCTCGGCTTCAAAATCCACCCCCAATGTCCTTGTCCAAGAAGAATTTCTGGGTGAAAYTTCAACCCCAAGGATGTCCTGGGGAAATCAGAGCATTTGGGSCTTTTTTTTTTTTTTTTCCTGCAGAGTCACTGCAAATTCATTCTTCAAAGAGAAAAGTTCCATCTTGACCAGAAAGTTTTAAGTTTTAAGGCAAATTATGGCTCATTTTGGAAAGATTTGCCAACACCGTGGACCAGGAGCAATAACCACTTGGCAGGAAGAGAAGACAGAATGTGGGTGGGAATTTTAAATTAGACTTTAATTGCTTTCTGATATCCCCTAGCTGAATTTGAAACTCCTGAGAGGTTTCTGACAGAGGGAATTTCTTTTTAAGATGAATTGCYGTGACATTTTCCCCATTACATTGTCCTTTCCTAAGGAAACTGGTAAACACCAACATTTTGGAGCCAATTCTCTTCTCAATGTGGACATAGCTTGTGCTCTGAAGTCTGTGCTAAAACCTAGTAAGCACTTTTAATTAATGTCARAATCCTGTTGCATATTGTAGTTATAAATACTGGATGTGGATAGAATTGATTGAAGGGTCAGCATTTAGGATTCCCAGAAAAAAATTTATCTCATCATACTATTAAAGATATAAAATGCAAATAAAGGGAAATCATGACATGGAATCACAAAAGTATGAATCTGCAATCAGTCATCAAGTCCATCCTCTTTCATCATGATAGACTGAATGGTATCAGCCTTGATCCCAAAAACATTGGTTATAGAAGATCTTTGGAGATGGAGATCTTCATTCCAATATTTTCCATCCTGTTAGAGAATCCCTCCTAAGCCTAGCCCAGTTAAACCCAGTATTTTAATTTAAACCCAGTATTGTGGGTTTACTCATCCTGGAAGTGGAAAGGAAATCATTCCCTTCCTCTTTCATCTCCTACATGGTTGGGGAGAGGCAAGGATGACATGCAATGGAAATACTTCACTTAAACARCAGGTGATTATTTGGGACAAAAAGTTTCCAAATTTTCCCCACTGGGATTTCCCAGATCCTGCCCCAGCACAGCCAAACCCTGYCCTCAGCAGCTGCTGGGCTTTGGAGAGCACTGCTCTGATTTATTCCCACAATTTCACTGCTTAAAGGACACATTCTGCTGTGTTCAGTCTTCAGCCAGGAATGAAGTGATAAGATGAATACAAAATTCATGACTGACCAGTCTGGAGAGCCCTGAGTTCCCACCCTGATTTCTCAGCACAGCTTAGGAAGGTGTTGACTCATTAATTCCTTGTGTTCCCACACAAGGAATTGGGATCACAAGCTCCATTTCACAGGAACTTGGCCTTATTTCCCCATGTAAAACCACCAACCAGCTTTTTYCCACCTTTTGGACTGGATTTGTCCCAAGAGAATCAGGTTATTCACCTGTCAGACATGTGAGTAAAGAAGATAAAACACGTGAAGGTTTGCACTGCAACACATCAGCAGCACCAAACACAAAGAGGGGTCAACACAGCTCCTTTTACAAAGCCCTGTTTCACTTTCTAACCTTCCCAGCACAAACACTTTGGAACGATCTCCACTGCTGAAAGATGGCACAAACTCTGCCATCCTGGGCATTACTCACTTACCTGCTGCTGCAAATGCAGTCAAAATTGGCCTCTCCCCCTTCCCTGAGTCATGAGGATGCTGCTGGAGCGGGAGAGATTTTTCCACTGTGTTTTCCACAGTGTTTGTTACAGATTTTTAACCTGGGACTTTTCCATCATTGGCTTCATTTTGTCAGTTAGGGAATCCATTCCGTTCGAGGTGGCACCACAAGAGGGCATAAACATCATTTATCCCTTCCCAGCCCATTAAAACCTGAATAAAGCAGAACCCAAGATGAGTCCTTATATTGCACTTTGGTGCTGTTGTCAGTGGGAACCCCTGGCCCTGACATTCTGCCAAATCCCACCTTGGATGTTTGGATTTTAAAGGGAAAATTATTTTCCTCGCACTGACAATGTTGATGTGAAGATAAAAACATCACTGGGAGACATGGGGAATTCAGGATGTGCTGGCTCTGGCAAGTGTAAATCGTGTAAATCAGCCCACTCTGAATTGATTTCCTGCCACTGAGGCTGATATAATTTGATGGTAATCCTGTTCTAGAAGGATTTTTAGTCCTCTCTGTCTCAAAATTCCTGAGCCATCCAATGAGACTTCTCATTATTTTCATTACCATGCTGCAATTAACCCTTGGGATTTTTAACTCAGCGCAGGAAATTTTTAAGGAACCATTGGATCATTTCCCCACCAATATTCCACTGCAATTCAAAGAGAATTTATTCCTTCCGAGGATTTCTGTAGCTTTTGTCATAGGAGAGTTCAAAGCCCTGAAAGATCATCGACTCCAATTGTTAACCCAGCACTGCCAAGTCACTGCAGTATCACAAGAGACCCTTTAACTGCTTATAATGCAACCCAAAAATCCTGTCAGATTCCACCAGGGAAGGGCCAAACCAAACCAGAGCTCAAATCTCACCCAGCTGCAGAGGGGACACTGGAACAGGAGCAAGGAATCACAGAATCATTAAGGTTGGAAAAGACCTCCAGGATCACGGAGGTGTCAAAGTCAGCACTGGGAACCTCAGCACTACAGGTTTGTCAGCCAACCTGTACTTTCAGCATGTAAAAGATGTGTTTGATGATTTTCCTAATTCTTTGCAKACTGTGAAAGTTTATTTCCTATTGTTTGCTTTAAACCTCTGCCCTGACCATTGATGACCAGAGTTGTCATCACATCCTCTGTCACTAAACACTGGATATCAGAATCCCAAACTGGATCTCAGAATTCCAAGGCTRGGGTTGGAAGGGACCTTAAAGCTCATCCTGTTCCACCCTTTGCCATTTTCAGGGACACTTTCCACTATCCCAGCTTGATCCAAGCCCTGTCCAGCCTGGTCTTGGACACTTCCAGGGATCCAGGGGCAGYCACAGCTTCTCTGGGCAATCTGTGTCAGGGCCTCACCACCCTCACAGGGAAGAATTTCTTCCTAACATCCAATGCAAACCTATTTTCTTTCAGTTTGAAGCCATTCCCCCTTGTCCTGCCTGTCCAGGCTGTCATAAATAGTCCCACTCTGCATTTCCTGTAGGCTCCTTCAGGCACTGGAAGGTCCAAAATTCACCCCAAATCCTTCTCTTCCCCAGGGTGAACAACTCCAATTCTCTCAGCCTTTCCTCACAGCATCCTCCATCCCTCTGATCATCCTGGTTCCTCCTAATACCTAATTCCTTCTCCCCTCTCTCCACAGAAATCTGGATTTTACTCCTTCATCTTGGCAATTCATGCCTTCAGCCAGACCCACAGCCTTTCACTCCCGGTCCACAACCCAGGATTATGGGTTATGGATTCTCACCCTTTCCTGCATCTCTGCAGCTCTCCYTCCCCACTGCAGTCACCGGGGTGACTGGAATTCCACTGTGCTCAAGAGCCCCAGGCATTTATTCAGCCCTGCACTTACATTTCCTCTTTCATTCCCCATCCCCTTCCCAGCAATTCTTTGCATTCCACTTGCCTTCCTGACCTCTGCTGAGCACGGAGCAGATGTTTCCAAAGCACCATCTGCAATGACGCCAGAACCTCTTTCCCGGGCTAATTTAAACCCTCTCATTGTGCCTGCACTTGACTTTTATTGACATGGAATTTCAGCAGCTATTTTCTGTATTACTGTCAGATTCTTCTGCAACTTTTTTTGTAGCCGTGTCTGCTTTGGCTCACCTGGAATAACTCCAAACCCTCAGCGGGTTTTGGTGCGTCACCATCCTCTTTTTTTGAGCCCTTTTGTGAGGATATTGAACTGCACAGCTTCCCAAGACAGGTTAATCTCTCTTCACTGCAGCAACTGCACAGTTATTTGTRCCTTTTATTTCCTATTTGTAACCAGTTCTTCACTCAGAAGAGCAACTTTCCTCTTATTCYACATGTGGCACCTCATTGTGCATCCTTTCTCCTCAAAAAAAACCTGTACTATATGTGCAAGACATGAGTCTCCTCATGCTAAAGTCATTATAAATTTGACAAAAAGGCTTTAAAATTGGTTTTGCTAAATGAAACCATTTAATTTTACAAGCAGAGGCATTAGTAAAGCAGGGGAGTATTAATTGGCTTCAAGCATTTTGTGGCTTTTAATAAAAATGGCATCATCCTGTGTTTGATTCAATAGACACTTTATAAACCAGCTTATACCAACATCCATCCACTTTGTCTCGTGTCCCAGTGAGTTGCACGAAGCTGCTGCATTTCTAAAACCTCCTTGAAAAATCCCTGATGTTGGGAACAGCACGGAGCATCCTGGCATGTGTGACAGCTCCTGTACCATCACTCCTGATGTCAAACTCTAACAACAATCCCACCAAATAAAATCTGCTGGGCTCTCCCTCCACTGCAGTGTCTACTCAAAATTTCACACCAGCAGCAGCAGCAGCAATCCTGAATTTCAGCTCTTTTTCCAAAAGTTCTAGGAATTAAAAGAGAAGAACTGCAGGGATTAGTTCTGTGAAATCTTTAAGATGGAAGGCTGTGGGAATTCTAGACACTTGATCCCTGTGATATTTTTAACTGGAAAACAACTTAACTGACTTTGCCAGGTTTGTGGATTGGTTGCTGGCAGGTTTGGGGGCAGAAATCCAGCCCTACAGGCTCGTTTGATCCAGAGAAACAAGCTTGGGTCCAGAGGAATGAGCAATTACCAATGTTTTATTTTCTCCTTCATTTATTTTCTCCTTCCCTTTCCTCTCCTTTCTGGCAGCTCAACCCACTCTGCTGTGTCATCAATGATATATGATCTGAAATTGTTTCTTTTGTGCTGCCTTCASTTGGCTGGAGCAGCTCCGTTTGTCACACTGGGTCCAGTCTCCTCTATGTCACTTACTGATGTTGGCTTTTCCAAAGTAATTGATGCCAGCAACCTCTACAAGGGCTGGAATGGGCTGAAATCCTGATTATCTGGTAAAACCTGCATTCCCAGCCTGTAGGTGTCCTGCTTTAGGAAATCATGTGTTTATGACAGGAAGAAGGAGCCTGCCAAGGGAAATGTGAGAGCAGTGGCTGGGGAGCGCTGAAGTCCAGCCCCAGCTACCACATGGACTGGGACCAGGTCTCCACATTCCCCTGATTCCAGCTGCCTCTGCCCTGTGGATTCCATGGCATTGATGCATTTGACAGGTGGTGCTGGGATTGATTAGCAAATGCTTTTCCACAGGGCAGTGGAGTGCTGCATAATGAGCTAATGCTCACACAGGCTTTGGAGAGCTGTGTAATTCCTGAGTATTGTTAATATCCTTGCAGGGAAGCTGTCTGCTCCCAGAACTCTCYTTGCAGAGTGTCTCTGGCAAATCGGGTAAGATCAAGACTGGGAATGATGGAATCGTGGGGGTATAARTTCTTCATCTTTCACAGAATGGGCACATGGATCTAAGGGCAGAAACAGATTCTATGCTGGGAGAGAAAAGCTGCTGTGGGACTAAATCTGAAGAAAATTGTTCCATAGGATCATGGAATGGTTTGGGTTGGGAGAGACCTTAAAGACCATCCAGACCATGGGCAGGGACACCTTCCACTATCCCAGGCTGATCCAAGCCCTGTTCAACCTGGCCTTGGACACTTCCAGGGATCCAGGGGCAGCCACAGCTTCTCTGGGCAACCTGCACCAGGGCCTCACCACCCTCACAGCCAACAATTCCTTCCCAATATCCCATCCATCCCTGCCCTGTAGCAGTGGGAAGCCATTCCCTGGGTCCTGTCCCTCCATCCCTTGTCCCCAATCCGTCTCCAGCTCTCCTGGAGCCCCTTTAGGCCCTGGAAGAGGCTCTGAGCTCTCCCTGGATCCTTCTCTTCCCCAGGTGAGCATCCCCAGCTCTCCCAGCCTGGCTCCAAAGCAGAGGGGCTCCAGCCCTTGGAGCATCTCTGTGGCCTCCTCTGGACTCTYTCCAGCAGCTCCACATCCCTCTCATGTTGGGATCCCCAGAGCTGGACACAGAGCTCCAGGTGGGTTAGGGTTAGGGTTAGACTAGAGYGGAATCAGCACCTTTGACCTGGTCACACAGCTTTAGATGCAGCTCAGGATGCATCCTGCATGGATTACCCATTCCCTGGCCAAAGAGGAGCAGTGCTGCTGCAGGAACCTGCAGGAATTTTTCCTAGGAATGTATCCTTCCAGTGCAGCACAGAGAAAATGCAGGTAAGAAGGAAACAGGGTAGAAAAAGAAGATGGTACAAAATCTAAGCTGGAGTATCCTGATTTTCATCCATAAAACTGCAACACTTTGTCCAAGCTTTTCCCTGYTGACAAATCTCCCACACAACAGAATACATCACTGAAATGGGGAAACTCATCCTGGCTGGAGACACATCTCCAGGAGCCTTAGGGGAAGCTGGGTGTGTGAATAAAGYGTGTTTTGAAGATCTGCTCTCTCTGAAATGTTTCCCTCTTAACCACTTAGCTTGGAGMAGCAGGTTGTTTGGTCACTCCTCCCTGCCAGAGGGGAAGGAATTGCTGGGCTTGGGTATCCATCAGTCCTGCCAAGGTGAATCACTGTTGGATGATAGCCTGGTATTAACACAGCCCCAAGTGGTTGTGCTCAGAGGGTCTAGGGAGGGCCAGGAGTGCAGTTATTTCCTCATATTTTACCTCTGAGCGTAAAACCGGAGTGTTGCCCACAACAATGAGCTCTGCCAGCTGAAATATCACATTTATCCAGCCAGATTTCGTGGTACCTTCTCCCACAACAGGAAAAGAGGAGCTTTGAATTTGTCCTAAATCATCTTAAATGCATCTGACAGCGAAATAAAATCTGCAATTCTATTTTTTCCTGTTGGATGCTGATCCTGTGAACGTGCATAGGAAGGAAGTTGTATCCTGCTCTCCATCATATCCATCTAATTCTGGATTCAAAGCTTTTTAGCTCCAGATACTGCCTGGTTTAACAGGATCAGCTTGACCCAGAGTCTTTACAAGCTTGACCTTCAGCGTGGAGCTTCCTGAACACCCATCCTGTTTTCTCCTGAGGGAAGAGAGATGAAAGTGGGGAATGGCACGGGCGGGCATTTAGGAGGTASAGGGAGATAACATTAGCAAAGATAAAAGACATCTTGCTCCAGTAGCATCTGGGAGCTAATTAGGTGTTGAAGGAGCCATTGAGAGAGATGGAAATTCTGTTTGTCTGGCCAATTTGAAGGCAGCCAAACAGCCTCTTACTGCACATCCTGCATGGATAATTGATGATGCCTAAGRAAACTCCTGCCCCATCCTGACTTCCAGTGATCTAAAGCTCAAATCTCCTCCGCGGCTGGAGACAGCAGAGTCTCCTCCCCTAATCACTCATCCATTACTCTCATATTCCTGAAATAACAACGGCCAGGGCCAAGCTGGGATGGGGGAAATGACCCACACACAGAGCAACAAAGCTCAGAGCAGAACCTTCCACGCTGGAGACCACAAGTGGTTTGGCCCTGGATGACTCTGAGAAACCAACTCAGGTCCAAAAATACTCTARGATCAGGCAGCCCCAGCTGCCTGTGGACAGAATAAAACCCTCCACATGTAAATTCTGTGTTGACAAGACTCCCCCACCTCCATTAGCTCGGTTATCTCTGGATCACGTTTTGTTCCAAGTGCAGAGCAGCTTGTGGCGCTCCCTTGGGTGTGAGCCCTTGGCAAGGAATGTAAGGCTCTGCAATTATTTTTTATTCAGGGGAGCAGCTATGAAGAAGTAAAAGTGTTCATTTGCCATATCAAACCCAAAGGGCTCAGGTCAGCTCTGCTGTTACACTGTCATCATTTTATTTTTCTCTCTGGATTTCCAYCAAGTATTTCTTCCATGATATATAAGCATGACAGTTTCTCAGGAACACATATGAGTTTTCCAGAGAAACAATTTATCTTTACCTAAACTCAGCCTGAAAAAAAACCAGAAATTATTTCTGTGGTGATTAGAGGGGAAAACTTCCAGACAAGAGACCATGCAGAAATATTTACCACTAAAATAATAAAATTTGCTATATTGGAACACCTTTAATATCCTTGCACTGGAAATTATTGGTAAACCTGTCACCCCTGCTACTTATTTTGCCTCTAATAACACACTGGGATTTTCTCTTCAGCCTGCCATGACCATTGGTTTATAACCCTAAACCATTTAATCCCCCTAAAAAGCTGTGAGGTGGTTTGTATTYTGCTGACCACTTTCTGGAGAGGTGAACAACTCACCCTGAACATCCACCATGAACCTCACCTGCTAAATTCAGTGCTGTCACCTTTATCTTCAGTCTGTATTGGTGGTTTCTTATATAAGGAAATATCTCAGAAGGATCCAACCTGGGTCTAATATTCCCAACAATTTACAGCAAAACTATKAATGTTACACATTGAATGTTCCAGCAAAACAGAATCAGAAAATCAMAGAATCTTTTTTGGCTGGAAAAGCCCTCTAAGACCATGAAATCCAACCATCYTCAGCACTGCCAAGGCCACCACTTATATATGGCCCATCAGATATTGCTTGTGCTCTAATGCAACCTAAGAGGAAGGGATGATAAAGGATGGTCCTGGGAAAGGGAAAAATCAATACCACATTTTTCTGGTTTTTTGGATATTGTCCTTTATTTTTCCCAATRGAGACACCTTCTCCAAATATCTTAAATCCCCCATGGCTGCCCTCTCCAAACATCATCAAACAGGGAGGAGATGGATCCAGCATGAGAWCCATCTAAGCACCACAACAGTGCACATCAAATGAAACAGAAAATCGAGGTCCCTGTGCTGGATCTCAAGGATCAGCACAGCTGCAGCTCTGTGAAATTTCCAACCAAAAATCCCACTCTGGTTTAAAACAGAACCCAAATTCTTCTGCCCCCTGCCCAATGTGTGTCATCAGACCAGTGCTGCATTTCCAGCCTAGGTCTTTCTGACCTTTCTGTCCAGCTGATTTCAGTGGAATATTTGCTGGATTTTTAATCCACGTAGCACATCAGAGAGAGGCTGAATACTTTAAAGCAATTTGGATCCTTCAGGATGACAAATTRTTTCTGTTATCGAATATATGCATAATTACTACTAAAATTATATTTGAAATGGCTACCAGGCAATACAATTTTTAGCCCATTACAAGGACTGGAAAGTCAAGAGAAAATGAACAGAGCATGTTTTAATCAGAAGATAAGTAGTTTTCCAGCCACTATAAATAGAAAAGGCTGGAAGAACCCATCCAACAAGCAGGAGAAAGTGCGAGGAGGGTAAAATTCCACAGTGTTTTGGCTTTGGACTTCAGAAGGTAGTGAGTATGAGATAGTGTGAAATACAAAGAAGTCTTTGTTGTTTACATCTGAAGTTTAAAAGTGGCACAGTGTGAATAAACAAAGGATGTTCCATAAAACACTGCAGCAGGGATGCACTCGCTCCGTTGGAGCTCCGCGTAAACAGAGGCATCGCCTCCGTGCTTGAAAAAGAGAGGGAGGTAAACTTGAAAGCTTTGCCTTCCAGAAAATCTCATTTACCCGGATCCTCAGGCTTTTAAGTGGTAGGGGAAACACACACAAGCTTAATAAGACCAAGATCTGGATCATTTAGCATTTGCTTTCAGGTTGGTTAAGCTCCCTCCTAATGATAACGGTGCACGTGCTCTGCAAAACCTGAATTAGCTGTTCCTTATCTTCCCAGGGAAAATAAGTTTTGTCCTCAAGAATTGGGATAATATCAAGCAATTTCTTTTCTGGCAGACAATAAAGAATACTGCCTTGATAGTTTCATGAGTTAACTGATTGTTTTTCAGGAGGGTGCGTAGGATAATTGGTAAGGAYGGAATTTAAAGATACCCAGATTCAGTTTGATAATCCCTGTATTTGCTGTTGAGTAGTTACACAGCATTGAACTTGATCCATAGGATCATGGAATCATGGAATGGTTTGAGGTTGAAAGGGACCTTTAAATCCATCCAGTGCCAGCGCCTGCCATGGCCARGGACATTTCCCACTATCCCAGTTTGATCCAAGCCCCATCCAGCCTGGCCTTGGACACTTCCAGGGATCCAGGGGCAGCCACAGCTTCTCTGGGCAACCTSTGCCAGGGCCTCCCCACCCTCATAGCCAACAATTCCTTCCCAATATCCCATCTATCCCTGCCCTCTGGCAGTGGGAAGCCATTCCCTGTGTCCTGTCCCTCCATGCCTTGTCCCAAGTCCCTCTCCATCTTTCTTCCAGCCTCTCTTCAGGTACTGGGAAGCCACAATTAGGTCACCCCAAAGCTTCTCTKTTCCAGGCTGAACGATCCCAATTCTCCCAGCCTTTCCTCACAGGAGAGATGCTCCACCCCTCTGATCAACTGGACGGGTTCAAGTTAGTTATGGTACCTGTATATATCTTTCAATGCAAAAGTCTCCCCCTATTTGACAAATCTGATAAAAATTGATTTTGATTCAACACATTTTCAGCTATTTCTACGATGACAGAGGGTAACTTTTGATGAAGCTAAACATAAAATTGTACTGATTTCTCCTGTCCCTCCATCCCTTGTCCCCAGCCCCTCTCCAGCTCTCCTGGAGCCCCTTTAGGCTCTGGAAGGAGCTCTAAGATTTCCCTGGATCCKTCTCTACTCCAAGCTGGACACTCCCAGCTCTCCCAGCCCGTCCATGATTCACTACAACCCCCTTTCTGATACAATTGTGAAAATTGTTGCAGCAAAACCATTTTACCAGAGGAGGAGGAAAAGATGCACTTGGGTGGAACAGCAGCTGCACACCCAGCACCGTTTCACAGCTGCCAAAATTGCTGAGAGTTCAGCAACAAGGGTGAAAATAAAAATGCTTCATAAGGAAACAGGGTAAATCCTACAGCTTCAGCTCCTCCCCACACCATCCCTACTCCTTCTGGGCACAACAGGGAGAAACTGTGTGTACAGGGCACCTACAATCACAGAATCACACAATGGTTTGGGTTAGAAAGGGTCTTAAAGCACATCTAGTTCCAACCCCAAAACTTTCTTTTAACTGTCCCTTATGATACCTTTTATGAGCAGCAGATTTCTTTTTCAAGCTTCTTGATCAGCTCCAGTGATTTTTTTATTAAAGGGATGCACCTTAGGCTTCCAGAAAAGTATCAGTGAAGGAAAACTCCAGAACTCCTTTAGCTTTTCCACCTGCCCCAAGCTCTGCCTGCTCCCTCTTGGAAGAGTTTAGGTACAAACAATTCTGATATTTTTGATTAGTGACCCTCAGCATAAACACAACTCACAGAGGCTGAGATTTGAATGAGACTTGCAGTCAACAAGTTAATTTGTCAGGAAGCTTAGAAAATACAAGACCCTTTTGGACTTCAGGGTCAAATTCCACTCATTGTATAAATCACCCACCACCACTAGAATGGATTTATGCGTCTGGAAAGGAGATCTGAATTTGGCCATTAGTAAAACAAAATACCGAGCTGATTGAGGCTGGAGAGGAAGCAAAGAAAATGCAGGGAATGCACTTTACATTTCGAGAGAACCTGGCATTTGCAGCACATCATCTTCCTGCCAGCTACAGAACAGCAGTGACTTGGCAGAGGCTCCATGGCCAGATGTCACCCTCATCTGGTTCTCTTGGCTCAGGCTGCTCCTTTGAAATGAGCAGCAAAGCAGGGCGAGGATGGCTCTGCCTGGTGCTCCCTGCACAAGGAATAGAAGGAGGAAAAGTTCCCCAGTTCCCCAAACCTGGCATTGCTCTGCACCAATTTGACAAATTCACAGCCCTCACCAGGCAGAATCTGGGAGGTGGAAGCAGAGTCAAGAACCAAAGGGAYTGGTTTGACAGCTGCCTCTCGCTGGGTGATGGATACAGCACAAATCCTCTCCGGGTGCTTTCCCTGCAGCTTCAAACACTTCAGCACTCAGAGCCCTGGTGCATTTCCCAGGATAAAACCCTGCACTTGGATTTCTTTGTTTAAAGGCATTGCTGTGTCTCTATTTCACTGCACCTTCTCAACTGGTTGTTTTATTTAAAGAGAGAGATCCTTGAAATGAGATGATCCTTAAGATCCCTTCCAACATATCCTACTCTGATTTCTGCACTTCTATTGTATTTCCACAACCAAGAGMAAGGAGAAAAACATCAGGGTATTCYCTACCTAAAACYTGCCTCTTTTGGAGTTAATTGCTATTTAGGCAATTAAGGATTTATGATAGATATGAARGGACACAGCCTAACACCACATGTTTCTCCTAAAACACCTTCAGATACACCAGGAGATCTGAACTAATGGCCAAATTTTTGTGGGGTTTTGACGTGGCAGCAAAGTCCCCAAATGCCTTTAGACCCAGGGAACAAAACAGACAGGCACAGACCATCCTGGCTAAACCCYCCATGTGAGTGACCTTCCCTCAGAAGGAGAATTCCTTTTGAAACCCAACACCTGATAACACGTGTGTGTTTGTATACACATCAATATGTGTGATAAGAAGGCTGCTCCGTGGCAGAACCTGCCAACAAACCCATTTTTTTGTCACCATCTGCTAGGAAGAGAGCRAGCACCTGTTAGGAGCAGCTGCCTGAATGCAGAATGTAGGTAAGAGAGAAAAATCAGTTTCATTTTGGACTTGGCCTGCTGCAGGTAGCACATGGCTTCCACCACCAAGGATGCCAAGTGGTCCTTTTTAAGTTTGTCCTAATTAAGAGCGTTATGAAACCTCYAAATTGTTCATTTATAGGCTGTTACAGCAAGTATAAGAAGTGATGAGGCTCCCCAAAACACCTCCCCACCTGCACTGGGGTCTCTGCCCTGTCCCCTGCCTTTTTCTTTCTTGAAGCCAACGGAGCATTTGGAGGAGCCRCGCGTGGCTCGGCGCCTCTCCTGGCACAGCAGCTGCCCCAGGACRTGTTGCTCTGAGGAGTCCCAGCATTAGCAACACCCCTTGACTCCTTCCTTTGGAGAACAACTGCTTCCCTTTGGCTGCCTCCTTGTGTCCATCTCTGTGGGGGTCCTGGGAGGGATTTTGGAAGGAACTGAGGGCGCTTGGTCCAGGYGCTCGCTGTGATCAAGGCACCAGCAGCTGCCAGCCCTGCCATGCTGTCCTTTCTCCAGGGGGAGCCAYGGGGTTGCCACCACCCAGAGAACTTGGAATGGGCAGGAAAAAACACATGAAAGGATTTCCCACCCTCGTCCAAGCGACAGATCCAAGTTCACAAGTCAGCATGGCCTCTCCCACAGTGCCTGACACCACGGATGGTCTCAAATCTGCTGCCCTTAATCCCCACTTGTGGCATCTGTGCATCCATGGAAGGAATGAGGTCATTCAGTTTGTTCTTTCCCAACCTCCCAAGCATGGACTGTTCCTCATTCTCTTCAGCAAGCAGTGCTTTGTGTCCCATGGCTGACTGTGACACAGCCACTCACCCAGTGACAGCACCAGCACCTGCCCATCCCTGGGTATGAAAGAGATTTTAGTCCTAAAAATCAGCCATCCTGCAAGGAATCTTCCTCTTCCCCTTTACCAGACAGCCCTACATCTAAGAATCATTTGGGGAGGAACAATAGGACTATGGGGAGCTCCTGTCTCCATTACCAGCAACAGGAGGTCAATGGATGGGTTGCCTTGCAGAGGGAATATTTGAAATGGGCACCAATATTTGGGAGTCCTTTCAGCTCCAAACATTTTCCCACTTTTCTCATTTCCCTGCTTCCTCATTTTATCTTCCATTTCTTGTCTTCCCAACTACTTCTGTCCACCTTCTGATCTATCCTGTGTCACCATCCCCTTTTAGGAGGAGGATATTTTTTTTATAAATCATCTATCTGACCCATTTGACCCCAGAAACTTGTATTTTTTTAAATGGCAGCAGAGAACTGATGGGACTGTCATAGCCTATGAAAATCCAGAGGCTTGTGCACACAGGCAATGCCTTGAGGAATAAGGGAGATTCCCAAAGTGCTTTTGAGGCTCCAGGCTCTGTGATGTTCTTTACAGATCAAATGCTGATCCCCAAAAAACCCAACCCTGATTTCCAGTTGTGAAAACAACTATTCCYCTGGATCAAATGCTGATCCAAAAAAAACCCCAGCCCTGATTTCTGGATGGGAAAACACCCATCCAGCTGGAGAGAGAGTGCACGAGGCTGAGGGAGAAATCCCATTTCTCTGRCTTGTAAAGGAGTAAATCTGCTCTTGCTGCAGAGAAACCCAGATAAAATCACACAGAGCCATCCCACAGAGTCCCTTCTCCCTGCAAAGCTGCACCTCCAGTCGTTTGGTTTAGCACAGATCCGCCGGTCAAGCAGGAATTCTTTTCCCTAATGCAGATTTCTCTCCGTGAGCACATCTGTAAGCCATAGATCCCTGCCTCCTGGGACAGGCCTAATGGGCTCTGCATCCACTCTGCCTCATTTCTTTGGGAAGTGTTGGCTCTGCAGTGGGAGGGCTGAAGAGGGGCTTGAACTGAGGGATGTTTTTTCATTCCTGAATTTAAATCTGCAAACAGAGACCGTGGGTTGATATTGCCGAGAGAAACAACAACAGAGGGCTCAAGAGCCACAGACTGGAGAGTCAATGACACAGAAGCATCCTAGGACAGGATGGGGTAGCTAATTAATGCCCTAGCTAATTAATGTCCCCCCTGCCCTCAAAATTGGTCATATATTTCCTTAAGAGCYTCTGCTCCCCACCAGCCAAAGGGCAGCAATGCAGGAGCACAGAGCGGGCAAGTTTCAGCCAGGAATCTCCTCCTGGTTCATATCCTGTGATTCCCTGATGGATTTGGGATGTCTGAGGAAGGCAGGGATATTGAACAGCTCAGTGCTGACTTTGCATGCAGAAGAGAAGGGGAAGAATTTGGAGTTGAGCTCAGTTATGGACCACGAGAGCAGAAATCAGAGATGCCCATGCCCAGGTGGGAGGGGATCCTCCACCAGGAAAGCCTCCCCTCAGAAGAAACATGGGATAAATCCATCCTTGAAAGCAGCCCAGTGAAGCTCTGCCACAAAGCAACCTCCCTTGGGGCACCCTGAAATATTAAAATACTAAAATTATCCAAAATTTTACCACCAGCACGTGCTCAGATGAAGAACCTCAAATCAGGAAGAGCTCAGTCTTAAAAACAATGTGGTGAAAAATCCAAACTCTCTTGCCCTATTAAAAAAAAAAAAATCCAGCAACTGAAAGGGGAAAAGAGGAGGGGGGRAAAAAAAATAAAAAGGCTTGTTCATGCTGTTACAGTTTAGGAACTGCTGGCATCCCTGTCTCTGAGAGGAAGGGATGGGGAGCTGACTGCTCAGCAGCTGAGAACGTGTGTTCTGGAAGCAGCTCCCGGAGCAGATGGTGCAATGATTACTGCCAGTAAATGTTAGAGCCCTCTTTTCCTTCCTTTTTTTTTTTTTTTTTTTTTTTTTTTTTTTTTTTTTTTTTTTTTTCTTTTTTTTTTAACTAGAATTCTGAACAACAGGGGGAAAAATAATTACAAAGAATCCATGAAAGCAGCTTGATTTCCTTTCTTTTTCCCCTCTCTCTGAGTGTGTCTTGCTCCTTCTCTAACACCTGACGCTGCAGAAGGGGATGTTCCCTGGGATTGCTGGGGTGATGGAATCCACCACCAAGCACTTTGTTSTGGGGAGTTTGACAGGGCCCTTGTGCTCCAAGCTGTGTTCCCTGGGAAATGAGGAGCTGCAGGATCACGTGCTGTGATAGGGATGCTAAAAACAGGGAAAAGGAGAAGGGATGCAGCTGTGTATAATGGAAGGTGTCCCTGCCCGTAGCAGGGCTTGGAATTGGCGGCCTTTGAGGTCCCTTCCAACCCAAGCCATGCTGGGATGCAATGATTCCATGATTTAAATTGTCACCCTGCTGGCTTGTGGTGTGATAAACAGTCCTTGGGCCAAGAAATGGGAAATATTTTTCCCTTTCATCACCAGGGTCTGGCTCCCCTGGCCCCATCTCCCCCTCCAATGTCTCTGAGCAGCCCTAAAACATTTTTCCCTCATCTCCTCTCTTGTTCCCCTCTCTTTGTCCCAACATTCTCTTTCTTTCCCCCTCAAAATTTGATTTATTTTTTTCATTTTTTTGCCTTCTAGCAGGGCAGCTTGTCCCCCATCACTTTAAAATCACTTAAAACCCCCAGGAGACCCTGGCTCCCAAATTTTTAAAGAGCAAACATCAGCCAGGATGGGAAGGATCACCCCTGTCTTCTTGGGAAAGACACCGTGGTGCTGGAGCAGACACAGCCAGAGCAGCACAACACATCCCCCTGCAGCATCTCTTGAGGGCTTCAGCTTTTAAATGCTGTGACATCTCTCCCAAATGTGTCTTGGTTGTTTTGGGGGTTTTTTTTTGAGTTTTTTTAACGTCTATAAATTAAGAAAAGCCAGGGAAATTTCCACTGGGAGATAAAAAAAAAAAAAGAAAAGCCAGGGAAATTTCCACTGGGAGATAAAAAAAAAAAAAAAAGCAAAAAAAAAAAAGCAGGATATGCGCAAAAAACGCCTCCTTCCTGAAATTCAGATCCCTGCTCTGCAGCAGGGAGGTACCAAAGCCTCTTGTAGACAGGCTGGGAGAAATATTTTAGAATTGAAAACAACATGTTTTTCTCCAGCTTCCTGCTCCCAACAATTTTGGCTGGAACTTTAAAAATATCAGTCTGAGGAGGCAGAAAACTGGCACAGAAAATGTCACCCCCCCCACCCCAAATTAATGTTTGCTGAAGTATCAATCAACTGAGGGAAGAGGCTTCTGAGAGGAACTGTCAGACATCCCTAAAATGGGGAGCATCCAGCTCCACTGGCAAGACTGAGGTGCCAGAATTCCTCAGTGTGATTCCAGGTCAAAGCAAATCACATTTTCAATTAGAAGGCTGAGGTTTCTTTGTGACCACCCAGGGAAAGGAATGGTCAACATCTGCTAAATTATCAAATTCTTCTTACTATTAGCCATGAAATTCCTCTTTGAAGGTCAGGCATGGTTTTTCAAGGTGAAGCCTAACAGTAGTTAAAGAATAACATTTTTTAATTTCAGTTATAATAATTTTGAGGCTTTGTTGGGATGTTTTCAATTACAATCACAGCTCTCATCCTTTGACAGCTTCCAGGGAAGAAAAGAGGGGAGTAAATGAAATGTTGCATCTTCATTCAAAGCCTGCAGCACTCACCAAACAAAACTGAAATGAAGGGTTCCAAGAAAGTCAGCACTGGACCATCCATGAATACTCCTCTCCTTGAGATGCAGCACTTGTATCAAGGACACAAACCATCAATAATGACAGYAGCAGTGTTTGTTCTGCAATTTGTGGGTATTCAGAGCCCACTCCTCAAATCCCTGCTTAAATTGTGGCAGCACAAATGGAGTTGGACAGAGCCTGGTCCTCGAGTCCTACACCATTTTCTGGGTTCAAAGGCTGAGCATTTTAGCTGTGTAATAATGGGTGGTATTACCAGGTATTGTGATGAAAATAAATGTTCCTTGAAATGAAAATACCCTCTTTCCACGGAGCATGAACCTGGCTTTCTCTTTCTTCTCTGCTGGATCAGTGGTATTTGCAGAAAAACTCTTGTGCCACTTGTGGGATAGTGCTTCATGCTGAGCCATCAAGGAACAGGTCAGGYTTGGGGGTGTTTTCTTTTAATTTGTTGTTCCAGCTAACTGAGGACACCAGATTTAAGATTGGCAGTGCAAACACAGATGCTGCATRTCTGACACACCTGAGCATTTCTTGTCTGATTGATAAATTAAAATCAGTAACAGTGAGGAAATGTGCAAGGGATTTGATTTCTTTTTAATATTTTTGTTGTCCTCTCCAGGCTGGATGGGGCTTTGAGCAATGTGGTCTTGTGGAGCCATGGCAGGGGCTGGAACTGATGATCCTTAATGTCCCTCCCAAACTAAAACATTCTGTGATTCTCTTTCAGAGTACAKTTGCTGAAACCCCATTTTTCCTGCCCATTAAAAGCATTTGCCCCCAGCTACTGAAGGGTTTTATTCTCTTCTCTGAGCCTGGCTTGGTGAAAGGCAAATCCCCCCCATMTCTTTCTTTATAGGGTTCATAAAGAGATCTTGTGGTCATCAAGAACAAGGCCAAACTGCATTCCAAGACCCCTTTACAGCCCCAGAGGTGTGATACTGTTTTCATKATTTTCCTCTCTTCACATCCTGCCTGATGCTGATTTCATGGGGATTACAAAGAGAGGCTTAGAGATCTCACTAAAAATATCACCAAAAAAAATTGTCTTGGGGAAAAATTGATTTGTGATCCTGTAAAGTCAACTCACGATTTATGAGGCTGCAGAATGAGAGGCTGGGGCAGGTCCCTTCCCTGCCTGTCCCTCTATGTGCCTGCTTGGTAAGGCAGATGTTGCAACATCTGTGCTTGCAGCAGAGCTGAATTGTGCGATATGAGGGCACTGCCTGACCACGTGGGAGCTGTGGCATTGCCTGACCTGGGGAGGAGTCCCAGGAGATACAGCCATGAAGACCATGGTGGGAAAACTGATAAGGAACTGGCGCAGGTTGCCCAGAAAAGCTGTGGCTGCCCCTGGATCCCTGGAAGTGTCCAAGACCAGGCTGGAGCCACCTGGGATAGTGGAAGTTGTCCCTGTCCGTGGTGGGAGGATGGGAACAGGTTGGTCTTTCAGGTTCCTTCCAACCCAAACCACTCCATGATTCTCCTGCCAGCCTTCCACTTCTCTTCCCTCTGGTTTTTAAACTTTCAGCAAAGCTTTGCTCCTCACCTTTACCCAACAAGTGCCTCTGAAGTGCTTTGGGAACCTGAGGCCAAAAACTGCAACACAAGACTTCGACTAATCCCACGCTGCCCTGTTGTTACCAGGTCTCTTAATGAGGATAATTTATAGAATTCCACTACCATAAATGCATTCCAGCCATCCTTGCCCCCCCCACCCCAAACAAGGAATCAATTGAGGGAAAATGGCCCATGACAGGAAAGAAGGAGAGGTGGATTAAATATTTAAAGCGTTACTGTAAATGAAGACGCCGAAGCCAGGTCAGTAATGAGCTTCCCCCGAAGCCACTGGGAACTCACATTAATGCTGCACTTGACTCCTGCAGGCCTCTCCCACATGCCAGCAAAACTCTCCCAAGTTGCCAAGCAGACACATGGAACAAAGGGTTGTGTTGGGCTCTTCGTGTGTGTGCAGGATGGGGAGAGAGATTTAACCCCTTCTGTACATCCAGAGCCATAAAATAAGACAAGAATCAAAAAATGCTCTTATTTGGATCCGGGGTTGACTTCTAGAAATGAGGTAATCAAGTTCCCATGAAGGACTGTGATTCTCCTGAAGAAGCTGAACCAAACATAGAATAAATGGATTCTGTAGGTTGAAACTCTGAGGTGTTTGCAGAGGAGAGGTGCTGGAAATAGAATCATGGAGTGGTTCTGGTGGGAAGGGACTTAAGGATCATTTAGTTCCAACTCCCCCACCGTGGCAATTAACACTCATTTCACCAGATTTTTCCAAAATAATTCATTCTATCACACGTGTAAACTGGGTCCTGCACTTAGTATTGTTCAATCACCCTCTTGGAACCCATTTAGGCATTGAAAGAGTTCTCAGGTCTCCCTGGAGCCTTTTCTTTTCCAGGCTGGACACCCCAACTCTCTCAGTCATCCTACTGTCCCACAGCAGAAGCAGCTCCATTTCCAGCTTTCCCAATGGATATTTTCCCAATCTTTTCCCATGTCTTCCAGCCTTGCTGTTTTCCACTCCAAATACAAGAGTTACATTCTCTTGCCTAAACCAGAGCCCTGTGAGCTCCATTCAATGCAACGTTCTCTTTTGACACAGAACAGATATCAAAACTCTTGTTAAATTCTCTGACTTCAGACTTCCAGCAAATTTCCTGCTGACTTTCCAGCAGTTCCAACTTTCCAGCAGTTCCATGTAGACCTGGTTGTCTTTTCTTGCTTACAAGAATTTTGCAAAGGCTTTGATTATTTATGCCAGCATATTTCAAGGAATTATTGTGGTTGATGTCTACACTGCCAGGTTCTCCTTTTCCATTAAGACAGGAGCCAAATATTCCTTATTCCAGGCCCCCACTACCTCACCCATCTCCTGCAAGTTCCAGCCACTTGGAAGTGCCAACAGCTCCAAGATCAATATGAAGAGGATTGGAAAACCATGAAAAAACAACCAAGATCATAAAAAACCAATTCTTGATCGTCAAGAGTCGAGCACTCAAAAATGGATTGAAAACGAAGATTTAAATCCAGGCACGAAAAGCAAAATCTTCAACTATTAGAAGAAAAAAAAAAAAGCTATAAAGGCCCTTGAAAGGGTTGCACTGCCCAGGACAGTGGGGGAATCCCCATCCTTGGAGGGATTTAAAAGCCACATGGATGTGGCACTTGAGGACATGGATCAGTGGTGGCCTTGGAAGCACTGGGGAATGGCTGGACTCAGAGGTCTTGGAGGGCTTTTCCAACCTCAGTGATGGGCACAGGCAGAAGAACAACATAATCGGAACTGAAAGGGTTTAGAGCAGCCCACAGCATGTTTTTATCCCACTAACTCCCCTTCCCATCCTTTCCCAGCACAGTTTCAAAGATGGGGGGCCAGGGATTATTCCCAAGTGCAGTTTGCACATGGCCAACCTGTCTCCAAAAGCAGATTAAAAGTATGTGTAATTAATGCCATGGATGAAACCAAGCTCTGCCCTTCAACCCTCTCCCATGAAGCACCTCTTAATGAGGCAAGTAGAATCCAGGGACAGAATCATCCAAGAAATCTCTTGGATAGAGACATGGACATTAACCACAGCAGGCTGGCAGGCTGGGACTGTCCAGAGCATTTCCTACACGGTTTATTCACATCACTGCACAATTTCTGAGGCTGTTTGGGGCATCTCTTAATCTGTTTCATATTAATTAGCGCTGTTGTGCTGCCTTTTTTTTCTTCCACCTGTACATTATCAAGCAGCTGAAAACATTATTCCACTAATTTATCTGCTGATGACATGAGCTGGGGTGAGCAGTCTTCAGTCATTTGTCATTTGGATGGCACTTTGGCCGTGGCATTTCCATCCATCTTCTCCCACTGGATGATATTTTGCAGATAAATCTTTCAGAATTAGGTGATTTCTAACTCCACAATATCTCTAAGCCTTAGGAGCTGATCTCCACTGTGCTGCTGAACCAGAACCTGCATCAGCCAACCTCAGAGTGGCAGGGTGCTGAATCTTTCCAAGATTTTGGAAAGATTTCCAAAGGAAGATTTCCAAGATTTTGGGATCAAACTGGCTGTCAAAGTAAGGTTTTTTTGGCAAGCCCAAGGATCTCCCAGGATTCTGCCACTGAACCTCTCCCCTGCTCCTTTGGCAGCAGAGCATTATGACTGGATGATCACAGAGGTCTTTTCCAGTGATTCTATCATTAAACTTCAGGACAATTCACCCCATCCTGGTGCCTGTTCATTGCTCCATCCTCATATTTYTGCTGTGTTGGGAATCCACAGCCTCAACTCCTGCACCAACGAAAAGCTCACTCAAGCTCCAATGCGAGAAAATCCCTAAATCCTCTGTGGTTTCAACCTCCCCAATCATCCATTATCAGCTTTGTTGTAGGGCTTGGCACAAGGAATAAGTCCAACAGGCAATGACTGACAGTTTTCTCCTAAAAAATGGCACCATCTGGCAAAGCAGAATTGCCATTCCATGTTATCCCAGTACTCCAAAGCATTTCTGTCCCCTGTCCAAGGCCCATGAGCAACCAGCAGATGTGGAAAGGGTTGGAGAGAGAATCTGAACCACAGCTGTGGCTCAATTGGCCATGAAGACACGYGGAAATTAAATAAAAAAACATTACAACCAAAATCTTCTACTCTCAGATAAATGAGGTTATTCCCCTCACAACGGGAATATCTGGGAGAAAAACCTCACCAAGTGTTAAATGGTACTTGATCCATTTTTATGGGAAGGATTCCATGAGATAGTTGCTTAGAATAACAAGGAACCACATTAGCTGACCCAGGGAATCTTTTCCAGACCCAAGTTTCTGTTCTCTTTAAACTAAATGAAAGGAAAATGCAGTTCTCATCTCTGAAAGGAAAATCAGTTTTCCTGGAGCCCTGACATGCAAACAGAACTTTTTTTTTTTCCCATCTGCAGCAGTTCAGACAGATTTAATGTGATTAATGCTGCTAAACTATGTCACCTATGGCATTTTTCTGCTTTCCAGTAGATGAAAAGGCTTCTGTTCAAAAAGAAAACTGCAATATGTGCTGCATGAAATGCCAGCTGGGAGTGGAGGAAGAGAGTGTAGTGATGGCAGATACTTGATTTAGCTCTGCATCAATAAAACATCCACATTTGTAAGAGAGAATATGTGATGGAAAACATCTTAATTGAGCGATATTTGTACCAGGACATTGGGCCACTTACCTGGAATCRCTTCCAGGATGCCCTGAATGCAGTCTGAATTCAGACTTCAATCTCTCCCATTCAAAGCTGAATGAAAGCAATGTCACAAAGAATGAACTGAATGGGTCAGAGGCAAATTTCCATCTGATTTGGGTAGGAAGGAAGACCCATGAGGATTGGCCCAGYAACCAAGTTCAACAAGCTGGGGGTGTTCAYCTGGAGAGGARAAGGATCCAGGGAGAGCTCAGAGCCCCTTCCAGRGCCTAAAGGGGCTCCAGGAGAGCTGSAGAGGGAYTKKRGACAAGGGATGGAGGGACAGGACACAGSGAATGGCTTCCCACARCCAGARGTCAGGGTTARRTGGGATATTGGGAAGGAATTSTTGGCTGTGAGGGTGGGGAGGCCCTGGCAGAGGTTGCCCAGAGAAGCTGTGGCTGCCCCTGGATCCCTGGCAGGGTCCCAGGCCAGGCTGGACAGGGCTTGGAWCARCCTGGGRTTKTGGGACRTTTCCCATGGCAGGGAATGGAGTGAGACGAGCTTTAAGGTCCCTTACAACCCAAAACATTTCATGACACTTTGACCTCTGAGTCCAACAATTCATTGAGTTACAGGAAAAATCAATATACCAGTATGACAAGCTGAGGTGTCCCCTGGCCAAAGGCACAAGTGCTGCTGCAAGGAACCTGCTCAGAGCTCTCCCAGTCTCCCCAGGTGAATGCTGGAGCTCTTGCTGCCTCCTGGACAACTTGCCATGGGAATTGTATCAGTGGAAAACTAACCCACAATATTTTGTGCCCATTTAGATCTCTGAAGTGGCTCAGCACACGAATCAAACCATGCGGAAAGGAATTGTGGAAGGGGGCAGCAGGAGGAAGGAGGAGAAGCCAGGATCTCCTCTTTTCCCAGCCGTGTGACTACACCTGGATCTGCTCCTCCACCTCCTCCTCCTCCTCCTCTTCCTCCTCCTGCAGCTCAGACTTTGATGCCAGAGGAGCTATTTTGGTGCAAATTGGGTGTGAAGGGAACACAATCCGTTGTGTCCTACATAGCAGCCTGCTGGCAGTGATGGCACAGAGAGTCCTGACTCACGTCCCCTCCACGGAAATTCCTTCTCCAAAGTTTACATCACCTGGCAGCTTTTTATTATTTTTATTATTTCAGTACCTGGCAGTCAGTGTTTTCAGCTCCTCTCTCTGTCAGGAGTCCAAATACAGCAGAAGACAACATCCAGGATGCTACCAGTGATCAGAAATTAACTGTGGTTTTATGAAAGGCAGGATTATTTTGTTCCTGTTTATCCTGATTAAAGGATGTTGCTGACAGGGGGTGTTCTACTTTKTTCTCACTGTTGGGGTTTTTTCACATTATCAGAATTTAGCCTCTCAAACAACTTTTAAAGGTTTGTAGCAGCAAAATAATCTGAAAAACTGTCCCTTTTCCACAGCTACATTCAAGCAGAGTTCAGGATATTCTTCCCCCAGTCTGGCTAAGCTTCCCTGTGGCATCCAAATCTCTCTTTGTTCCATGCCATAAGGCCTTGCAAATCCTGCTGAGGAGTGCCTCCAGATCCTCATATTGTGGAATTTTCTGCTCTTCAGCACAAGCTCTGAGCTGTGCATGTCCCAAAACATACAGGAAGACCCCCAGAGGCTGGGATTTGCCAGTGGGCACTGAGAATCTGGCCAGAGCAAGAACTCTCCATCCCAGCCTGGTCAACCAGGTGGGTCATCAAATCTGTTCCACTGTCTGAAAAGTGCTGGATCAAAGGGATTCACAAAGAAGGATCTCARATTCCCTCTCAAGTTCGTTCTAAATCTCCAAGACAACACCTCCTCTCTACATCTTTATTCTTTGAAGATAACACGGAATGACATCACAATCTTCCAGCACCCAGAGCTTGTCTTTTCCCTCCCAATACCTTCTGAAAAAGAAGGAATTGCTCTAATCTGGAGGTCTCATCTCCTACTCCAGTCACCTTACCTCCAAACCTGGCTGGTTTTGCCTGAAAAAGGAAGGCTTGAGCCAGGCTTTTCCCACACCTCATCTTGTTTAGGCTGAGATTAAGGCCCAGCCCAGGTGGCTGCCATGGGAGCAAAGGGCTGGGTGGACCTTTGGTCAGCCCCAGCAAACCTGGTCCTGTGTTTTCATGCAGTTTGCACAATTTTCAGCGTTCCAGAATAACAGATTGTGTGAAGGAAAATTGGCCTCRTGATGGCAGAAAGCTGCTTGCAATTCCCTGCCCACAGAACAGACCTGAGTCTTAATCTGATTCCTGCTAGATTTGGGTCCACATCCACAGACAAAATTATTCCAGGTTTGCATCAGTAGTGCCAGGGACTGTGAAAATGCCTGAAATGTCCATTAAACCCCATTTGTGCACATTCCAGTATCCCCTCCACACCCATCCAGACATTTTATTGATCTGATAAGAATATTTATTGTGAGGATTGGCCTTGGGAGACAGGTGTAAATATGTTTTACAAGGGTTTGTCCAACTTTCAAAACAATGAATGCAGTAGCCTTGTAACTCCTGAAGTTCCTGAAAAAATGACCTAATTTACATTTTGTCTAGGCCAAGGCACTTCTGCTTCTAGGCCAGTCCTGCTGGGTAACACAGGTTGGTACTTGGATAGAGCCTTCCTGGGTGTTGGGAACACAGAGAAAGTTCAGATGGGAAGGAAAAAAGCCCTGATTCTCTGAGAGCACAAGGATGAGAGCAGGATTTCATGGAATCTCAGAATGTCCTGAGCTGGAATGGACCCACAAGGATCATCCAGCCCAGCTCCTGGCCCTGCACAGACACCCCAACAATTCCAAACTGTCCCTGAGAGCGTTGTCCAAATGCTCCTGCAGCTCTGGCAACCTTGGGGATGTTGCCCATTCCCTGGAGAGCTGTTCCAGTGCCCARACACCCTCTGGGAGAAGAACCTTTTCCTGATTTTCAACCTAAACTTCCGCTGACACCACTCCAGCCACCCAAATCTGATGGCAAGCCCAGGGTAAGAACACCAAGAGCTGCCATTCCCCAGCATCACCTCWATACTCCACTTCCAAGTGCTGCGCATTAATTTAGGAATTTATTATTTAACGTGATCTTCCATCTGCAGGGCTGTGCAGATTTGTGACTTTGACACCAGAGCTGGGAGGTGGCAGCACAGCCAGGCAGGCACATTAAAGAGCAGAGCAGTGACACTGCCTGCTGAGAATTCAGGTTTTTCTCCTAAGAAGTTACAAGAGGAAACATTTGTAGTGTGTCTCGGTGACATCTCTGGGAATAATCCCCACTGAGCCCCTTCCCCTCTGCTTCTTAAGAAGTCACTACCTACCCTTATGTTTGGAAATCTGTTTCTAAGCAGCTTTACCTCATTTCAGCTCAGTCTCACAATGAGGGAGCTTCCACCATCCCCTGCAGCAAAACTATGCATACATTCTAGGCCACTTCCCCAGGCCAGGTTTTCCTCCCCAGTTCAAACCAGTTGCTCAAAGGAGCAGCACGTGCAGAGAAGCAAAACAGCCTCAGCCTCTTCTTGTTTCCATCAGGACAAAGCTCTTTCAGGAATTTCAGCTCCAACCCACCAGCTCCCATGGAATTTCCAATGTCTAAAGGTTGCCCAGAGAAGCTGTGGCTGTCCCATCCCTGGAAGTGTCCAAGGCCAGGCTGGATCAGTCTGGGATAGTGGAAAGTATCCTTGCCCATGGAATGAGATGAGTTTTAAGGTCCCTTCCCACCCAAACCATTCTGGGATTCTGTGATTTCACATTCAGCTGATGTCTGTCAGAAAGCAGCACGTCCTCTGATACTGGAGAGAATCATGCACAGCCCAATTTACGAATATATTATAAATTAGAATTATAAATGTGGCTCGCAGCTGATGTCACTTCAATTCACATCATGCAGATCCCATCAAAACAATGCATCTTCCGTGAAATAATTCAGCATCCTCAAGTAGCAGGAAAAGGGCTCTTTGCCTATAACGTGCTCCTCTCCTTTATTTTAATATAACATTAAATATGCACAGTTAAGCACTCAAAAGTCAGGAAATGAGAAATGCAAGGCTCATAGAGCTTTAACTCTGCCTCCTCGAGGATATTAATTATGTTGTCATCTTTTATCAGATCATTGCATACTGTTTCTTAAATAATCTTTTTCCGCAACCTTTCCCACATCCATACATTCCAGAGCAGCCCTGGATGGCCCTGCTGGAAACCACAGGGATTCATAACGAGCAGAGGACACACTGAAGGATTSACATTTCCATTCTGCCCTGGACTTCCTTGGCTTCCCAAAGTTAAAACGTGCAACTTAAAAGGTTAAAATCCCGCTTGGTTTTCACTGTTCATCCCATTGCTGCAAAGTGTTACCRTGGAATCAGAATTGTGGGATGTCTTGAGTTGGGAGGGACCCAYAAGGATCATCCAGTCCAGCTCCTGGCTCTGCACAGGCACCCCAACAATCCCATCCTGTGCATCCCTGAGAGCGTTGTCCAAACACTCYTGGAGCTCTGGCAGCCTTGAGGTGTCGCAGACATCTTTTACGAAAAATCCTTTCCTTAGGATTTTTCCTCCTAAGAAGCTGAGAGGCCTCAGGAACAAAATGTAAACATTGATTATCTGCTGCTGTGAAATGCATCAGGTGGATCTTTGATTGGTCCATGTTGGCTGTTTCTAATTAATGGCCAATCACAGCCCAGCTGGATCAGACAGAGAGCCCAAGCCACAAGCCTTTGTTATCATTCCTTATTATTCTATTCTTTGCCAGCCTTCTGATGAAATCCTTTCTTCTATTCTTTTAGTATAGTTTTAATGTAATATATATCAGAAAATAATAAATCAAGCCTTCTGAAACATGCAGTCAAATCCTCGTCTCTTCCCTCATCCAAAAACCCCTGTGAACATCATCACATTGAGGCTCTGCCCATTCCCTGGGGAATGTTCCAGTGCCTAACACCCTCTGGGGGAAGAACCTTTTCCTAATATCCAACATAAACCTCCCCTGACACAGCTCCGGCCACTCCCTGGGTTCTGTCTCTGGTCAGAGTAGAAGTCCTCCCATTGTTCCCCCCTCTGTACTGAACAGTAATGTGTTGAAACTGCTCTTTCCCAGGTGCTGAAAAACATTTGAGGAAGTAATAATTCCATTTTATTTGGTGAAATTTCCTTCATACTTGCAATATCATATCTCATGTATAGAYATATAATATAGACATWTATATCTTACATATAAGAGCATCTWGTCTYTATCTAMAGACTAATTTTCCATACARAATGGGAAAAAATTGCAAATTTTGGACTTAATGATGGAATCAGAGTACCCTGAATTAGAAGGGCCACAGAGAATAATGATGGGTACAGAYAGACCTCTCTTCAGAAAAGGCACAAAACTTCCCACCCTTGAAAATTCAATATTAATATTCCACCTCCTTTTACTTTCACACTGTCTTCCCAAGACATGATCCCATCCCACTGACCTCCACTGGAGCTGAACTGCTCCCTGCAGAGCATCTCCACAGGGCTGGCAAAATTAACCCCTTTTTTTCTTTTTTTCCCTCACCTCTGATTGTCTCCTCATTGAATATTTAAGGAATAGAGCACACGGACAAAACAGCATCTTCCCACCTCCATGCTGGACTTTTGAGGTGTCACTGAGAATTACAGACTGGCTCTTCCTGCAGGAGAGCCCCAAACCCCAACAAAAAGCCCAGGTTTGTATTGGGTAAATTATAAATAAGCAGGGTTTATTTATTATAAATTATAAATTATAAATAAAATAGTAAAATAAATAAAATAAAATAAATAAAAATTCATAAATACAAAATGAAAAATAAATATAATAAAAACACAATATTAATATAATATATAATATATTGTATATGACTATTATATATTATATTAATGTACAATGTGTAATATATAATATACAATATATTTTATATAATATATATAAAATATACTATATAGAATATAAAATAGAATATAAAATTAATAAAATATATTTTTAAAAATTAATTATAAAATAAAATAAATAAAATGTAATATAAAATTATAAATTCTCAGGGCTGCAGGAAGAGCTGACAGCCTCTGGCAGCCAGGTGAGGTCCAAAGCAGGGGGATGCTCCCACTCCCCCCAGAAAAGCAGCTGCACAACCTTATGGAGAGTTTTTGCTCCCCCAGGGGTGGGTTGGATGCTGTTACAGATAAGGTAAGTGGTCATATGGTTGATAGAAATAAGAGTGGGTCTGTGCATGAGCTTAACTGCATTACAGCAGCTTTCAAATCACCATGACAACCTCGGGTTTATAGGCAAGATGATTTTTATATATATATATATTTATTTAAACATACATACATACATATATATATATCTCATTTATTTATTTATTTATTTATTTATTTATATAATAGATAGATAGATCATATTATCATCTTGTATCAGCAAGATGTGTATGGCCTTTGTTGGGATAATAAGGAATGATGGGTTTCTGTCCAAGAAACTTTCAAACTGAATTTGGCATCCCAAGGCATGGAGCATGTCCACTCTGTGCAGTTGGGAGGGTGGAAAACAGACCACAGATATTTTCTGCAATGATTTCAAAGTTCAGCCAGATGAATCCACACTACATACATGTGACTTCTTATCTTTTACCAGGAAAAAGAGTGGGGGGGAAAATATCTCTTCTTCTAAATAATGCTTCTCCATGCCATTTTTCTCCCACATAAACAGCTGAGTTGCAGGATTGTTTAAGCCCCTGAGAGCAAGGTTTGGTTGGAGATTCCAAAAGCACTGGGAGTGCATTGCATCCCTGGCCTGTGCTCCAGGCATGTGGCACAGATAACCAGGTTATCTCCCAGGCAGGGAAATCCCAGGCCATTTCCATAATTTATAGATAAGCTCAGCTGAATGAACCCGACACGAAATTGTCACCGTCTGTTGAACAAACTGTGTGGAACTGTTGAACAAAGGGACATTTTCGCATCTGGCATCGCACAACAGAGGCCCCACACGAGCAGCTGTGCAAAGCTGGGGCTGGTAATTGTGTTTCAGCAGAAGCATTTCTGCTCAAAGATGTCTATTCCCAGCCTAACGCCAACCAAACACTATTCTTGCTAATATGTGTGTAAAGGTAATCTAATAATATCTTTTCTTGCAGAGGATGTTTACAAGAAACCTTCTTTTTGTCGGGGAAAATCACTCACTGATTCCTGTCTCTCACAAAATGCACCTGAGGCCTCGCCGTGGCCCAGAGGCTTAAATGTTACAGCCCAGCTCACAGCCATCCATTAACCTCTCTCAGGCCCTCAAGGTGGGTTTCCACATGCAGATTCCACACTGGGAATGCTCCTTGGCCTGTGTTGGTTTGTCCACCATGGTCAGGAAGGGCCTGGCGTAGTGCCAGAGCCAGCCCCACTGTGCCAAGGATGTCCCCAAAAGGGATTGGTGTGGATGGGCCAAGGGGCATCTCCACAGCACAACTTAATGCACAAGGACAAGTCAGGCTGTGCTTTATGCATTAATTTCCACTGCCAGAGGGTGAGGTTGGGTGGGATATTGGGAAGGAATCCTTCCCTGTGGAATTGGGGAGGCCCTGGCACAGAGAAGCTGTGGCTGCGCCATCCCTGGAAGTGTCCAAGGCCAGCTTGGASTWGCCTGGGATTGTGGAAGTTTTTCCTGTCCATGGCAGGGGGTTGGAACTGGATGAGCTTTAAAGCTCCCTTCCAGCCCAAATCATTCTGTCATTCCATGATTTACGCTGGGCTTATTTCCCACTCCTGATGCACAGAGCATTTCTAGATAAGTGATGTTATCTCAGTTCCTCCGGATGATGCCTTTCCTGGGTGCTATTTTTTCCACTAATGTGTTAAACTATTGAAGCATTGCTACACTGGGCGAGAGAGGCAACGGGGAGTAGAACTATTTTAAAACTTTGCTCTTCCATCTCTCTGTAATCATGGATCTCTTCTGCTCTTCATTGCTATGTACAGCTCAGTATCCAGGCAGTTTCCCTCTCCATCTGCCACAAGGAGCTGCAATTCAGGGAATTATTTCAGTTTAAGATGGCTGCTCTCAGAGAAAAGAAACACATCCTGTGTCCTACCCTTGGATTTGGACTTCCTGTGTCCTTTTGCTTTCATCTGAAACCAAAGCCCTTCTCTCTCTAGGGAWGCTGTTGCTCTTTATTTGTGAGCAGGTGCAGCAGCTACAAAAGGAGGCTGTTCCTGCTCTGCCAGAATTCACTTTTCGGCTGAAGGGACCGCAAAAGTATATTCCAAAACTTATGTTATTCACAGACTAACCAGTCTGAATGTCTTGTGAGCATTTGTGCCACCAAGCTTCTTTAGGAAAAATGGAAAAAGCTTTTTCACCTCAAGTATCCCTAACAATAAACACAGAGACAACACCTGTGAAACCATCAGGGTTTGCCTCGACTTTGTGCTGCAAAAGGCTCCAGAAAGTTCTCATCCCGCTCCACCCAGCCCTCGGACCTGCTAACCTGCCCCATACAAAGCTAAATACATTTTTTACTGCACTGCAGGTGCAGGTTGGAAAGGCAGAGCTGCTGAAAACGCACRAAAAATTCCACGTTGCAAACATGGAAACAGCTCCTGAGAGACAGAGAAACTCTTCAAAATAGCTCCTTGATTCATTAGGAACAACAGCAAGGTTGACACATCCCCCACGTTTCATCCCACCCGTGGATTCATTACAGGCACCAGAGAGATGCAGGAGCTGAGGAACTGAATTCCTTCCCCCACCTTTCTTCCCTACAAAGCCTCTCCCTGGGTTTTATCTGTAACTTCAGCAACAGCTTGAAATGCTGGGGAACTTGACAGGGTGATTTATCATAGCTTGTTGCATTTTTCTCAAAACATCCCAAGCAGATGATATTATGATATGAAGGAGGGGGGGAAGAACAAGACGTAGTCATTGTACATGACAAAAGCTCATTATTAGGGCATCACAAAACAAAATAGAAGAAGATTGGGGCAGATAATGGCAACCAGACAGACAAAAAAAGACACAAAACCAGGCAATTGAATAAACAAAAAAAGTGTAAAAATAGGAGGGGAAGGACCTCTAACCCAGCCTTCCCTGGAGGCAGGTTGGACTCTACCTATGTAAGTCCCAACAGATGTTTGTGACAGTCCACAGCAACACCAAAGTCCTGTGCTAAGTAACCACCTGCAAAAACATCAGTAGAATTCTGAAAAGCCCCACACTGAGCCACAACTGCTGATGAAACAGAATTTAAGARGGAAGAAATAGCTTGCCATATTGCAAAGGAATAGGAACCCCTTGGTGATACAGAAAGAGCTGACTCTACAAATTCCAGGGGCTTGGGGAGGGGGCCTAGGAAAGAAAATATTTCCTTTCTCCCCAGAAGTGTCTCTGCTTTGGAAATATTCTTCTCCTCTGAGGTTGCTTTGGGATGGCACACGCTCATGACATCATTTTACAGCAATATTGGAGACAACAATACCAAATAAATAGATCTGAAACATAAAATTAAAATGTTTTTCCTTTTTTTTACACATCTGTCTGGGAAGGGCTTCAAAACATCCAGGAGCAACACAAGGATTCTGGAAACTTGCTTCAAATTCCAGAAGTCTGGAGGGTGGGTTTGAGATCACACTCCTGTGGGTTGATTCATTTATTTGGGGTGTGAAAGCCAGCTCCAGCTCCACCTGTTCTATCAGACMMGCTCACAGTGCTMATTTCTGATGACCCTCATGGAGACYTGGAGCCCATCTTTTATGAAAGGCTGGAAAATCACAGAGCTATGAGTGAAAAAGCACTTTAAAACCTGTAAGGCAGAATAACGGGCGGGTGACCTACAAAGCAGAGGCTTCTTTTGGCGCTTACTGCACTAAACATCAGGGAGAGAAAAATAAATCTTTTCTTGAGCCAGTGGTGAGTCAGAATGAAACAAAACCCTCACACTCCACCTGAAAGATGCCTCAGCATCCACCTGAAAGCCACGATACTTGAGGGTGAAGTTATCCCTGTGTCAGGGACAAGGTGACACCTGAATTCAGCTTCAGCCCTCAATGGGGTTACACGAAGCTCTGAGGCACTGCTGTGACCCACTTGAGAGTTCTTCATCATTAATTTCATAATACAAATTTCACATTGGCTCTGGAGTCAATACAGCTCCTCAAAAAGGAGAAACAGGCACAGAAATGTCTAATCTGTGACCAGCAGCATCTCCTGTAGGTGCAGGTCAGGCTGCCCTGATTTGCCACAGTGCAGGTGACAAATGGCAAGAAGGACAAACTTAACAGCACTTCCTTAAAATCTGTGGAATAAATTCTTCTGCATATGACATGATCAGATGTGAATTAAAGCAGAAACAGCACAGAACCACAGATTCACAGAATAATTTGGGTGGGAATAGATCCAAAGCTCACCTTGTTCAACCCCCCTGCCATGGGCAGGGACACCTTCCACCATCCCGGACTGCTCCAAGCCCTGTCCAACCTGGCCTTGGACACTTCCAGGGATGGGACAACTGTCCTGGTTCTGTTTAAGGACATGCAAAACAAATACTCCAAAACAAGAGGCCACATCCAAATGTCAGTTTGGTACCTGGCATGTGCTGCCTCAGTCCCCATCTGGGAAAGGCCCAGTTAATCTGGCCAAAATTGTGTCAGAGGCTTTACTAAAAATCCTAGGCCAACATCTGAGCCCATGTCCTGGCTTAATTTAGGTTCCTAATAGAGATGTATTTATTAGGCTCCAGTTGGAGCATATTAAAGTGATTGTGGGGGGTTTGTGGGATCCAGCTCTGCTGGGCTTGGCTCACGACTGGGCTCAGATCAGTGCAGCTGGAAGTCAGCAACCCTGCCTGGTGTCAGYTCAGCTCCTGTGGGCTTTTTTTCATCCAAGGGGCATTGCTAGCACCCACTGCATATGCTAAACATAATTATACCTTCAATTATAGCTTTTGTTTTTGTCTAATAAGGCAGAATCTGATCAAATCTCTGTGTAACACGGAGAAATKTGTAAAGAAATGGCTCAGAGAATTCCTGTGCACATGTGCATCTTGCAAATTTGATTCATTTCCTTTGGACCTTTACACTGTGGTCAGGCCCTGGCCACAATGTAATCCCTTTTAATCCTGAAGGAATTTGAAAGCTGTGTGGATGTGGCACTTGGGGACATGGCTCAGTGGTGGCCTTGCCACCTGGTCACAGGTTGGGCTTGATGGTCTCATAGGTGTTTTCCAACCTGAATTCTATTCTCTATAGAATATAGCATTCATTTGCAGCACACTGAGCTCTCTCTCAGGCTTCTGTCCTCAGGCCTTTATCCACTTTTATTTCAAGTTTTTATTACGATTTTGGATCCCTATCACTGTTAATAGATATGGAATCAAAAACGTCTTAACTACAAAATGTGCCCGGATTAAAATACCATGAACAAAACCAGTTTAGGAAAAGCCAGAGGGAACTGTGTCCTTTAATCAGCCAGTTTATTAATAATGTAACAAGTTCTCTCAAAGTTCTCTCAGGGCTYACGACTTCCTGATGGAAGATTTTGCTGGAGGGATGTGAAAGGATCTTGTGCTCAGTGAGCCAAACCACGCTTGGGGCACGAGCTGGACTGCTGAAGAAAAACATTTCAAACTGGGCTTTGTGTCACCTTCAGGGAGGAGATGTTTAAGTCAAATATAAATAAATAATTGCAGAGCCCATGGGAAATAAAACCATAAAATAAATACACAGCAGAGAGATTTGCCCACTTCCAGACCAGCAAACTCCCAGGGATGCTCAGGAAGTGCTTCTGAGTCGCCCTAATTAAAGGGAGATTTAGGACATGGCCATCTGTAAATCTATTTTGTCAAGATGAGGCGTTAATGTAAAAGGAAAATAATTTGGAGAAAGCTCTTGGCTAAAAGCTTCCTATATATACCCACCTGTTCTTCTAAAGGTTTTCTATAGCAACCATCAACAAAGGGCTTTTAGAGCAACAGCATCACTGAACAGAAATSTGGAAGCCATTAAATTTTCTTCTGAAAAAATGAATTTTGCCTAGAAATGAAAACTTCAGTGGCAAAGCTGCATTTTTATGAAATATTCTCATTTTCCTAAGAAATYRCCATTTTTGAACTCTGAATTAGGGYTCTTCTAGTGTTCTCTGTGCATCACAATTATGTTCACCTTTGTCGTGCTTTTTATCCCTGTCTTTTTCCCTCCCTTACCATCAAAAATAATAACAAAGAAATAAAAGATGGCCAAGAAATAATGAAAATGTAGCAAAGAACTACATCTTTTATTATATTACAGGTCAAATTGGGGATAACAACAAGGTAAAGACACAGCAAAATGTGATTTCCTCAAAATGGTCTCACAATGGAAAGAAATTTCATTCCTTTCATACAATGGAAAAGTGTAACTTGAAAATGCCAACATATCAATAACTTGCCCTCTCCTTTCCACCTCCTTCCCCAAAATAGCTCRACTGAGAACTCACAGATTGGAAGGAGCTATATTAGAGAATATACTGGATATACAGAATACACACACATGCACTGAACATCTCTGACCAGCCTCAGGTTCCTGGCTATGAATTTCCCCTTTTTCTCACTAAATTGATGAATTTATTTCACTACAAGAATGTTATTGCCTCTAGGAATGGGTGACAGGCAACAGGTGTTTCAGCTTTTTAAGGAAAAACTGAAAACACCTCCAGGAAGAATGGCTCAACAACTCCTTGATGAACCACACCAAGGAACTGATTCAAACTAAAATGAAAATCAGCAAAAAACCCAAGAAACACCTTTTTTTTTTTTTATTTTAACAGCATGAGGAGTCTTTTGATCTGGTTTCTTGCATGTCACCATCAACAACTTCTCTGTGCTGTAAGACTCAGACATAATGCACAACCTTCCTGGACAGCCCATAGTTTGCTAAATTATCACAGAAACAGGAATTCAGGAATTCAGACACAGGTTCTTGAGAAAGGTATCTGGTGTCCTGGTAAAAATTTCAAACACATCATTTTGTCCCTGCCTTGAAGGTCACTGAGATTGTTGGGGGTTTGGGACACATCAAACAAAGGAGGGGCTGAGAAATGGGTTCCTCCAACGATGGGAATGCTGAAGGAGATCCCACTGCTTTTTTAGACTATTAAAGAGGGGGTACAGAAGACAAACCCAGACTCCTTTAGAGGTGCAGAAGGGAGGGATGAGAAGCGCAAGCTGTAACAGGGAAAAGCATTTCACTCATTAAAAATTCACCTGGACACAGCCATGAGCAACCTGAGGTATGTTGGACTTGCTTTGAGCACAGGCTTGGACCAGAGACCTCCAGAGGCTCTTCCAGTCCAAATTATCTGAGTTTCTACAATCCTAGTAGTCAATTAGCTTCAATTTTACTATCCCAGACTGCTGGTCTYGGACRCTTCCAGGGATCCAGGGGMAGCCACAGCTTCTCTGGGCAYCCTGTKCCAGGGCCTCACCATCTTCACAGGGAAAAACTCCTTCCTCAGAGTTAATGCAAACCCATCCTCTAATATTCTATTCTATCTMATTTCCATGACTTTCAGTTCCAAATGGATCCAGAATTGAACAAAGGGTGTCAATGACTGTCTCAAAATCACAAGAAATTCCAAGATTTCTCCTCAATACCCCCATTCATGCCATGTCTGTTACCTTTGGATCAGACATAAGGCAGCAGCTCACTGACTAAATCATTTTTTATTGGATTCTGGCWATTTTTCCAGGATATTGACTCCAGAACTTGTCTTCTCCATGGCTGAACACCCACACAGTCTTTGTCTCAGCAAACTCTACATGACATCAATGCTATTTTTGTGGAGAGGGTCAAGCCCTGTCAGGTACAAAAAGCACAGAACTTTTSAGGTGGAATTCAGTCCACAGCCCCCATTCTCAGCACAGGAGCTGAACATTTCCTGAATTCCACCCTCCCACAGACAGCATCTTAACGCAGGATGAGTTTCTCAGAGYGAAACAAATGAATGGCTCTTCTCAGACTAAAAACATTCCTTTCTCCACACAGCAGAGATGCTGCCCAGGCTGAGAGAGGCTTCGCTGAGGAATGAAAATGTACATGGGAAAAGTTCTCTCCAGCTTTTGTCCTTCAGTGATCCTCTCTCGATCATTTTTATGAACATTTCTACCAACTGCTTCTCAGTGACATCACTCCCATGGCTAAATCTGACCTCAGCAGCTTCCTTTGCCCAAGTTTTATCTATTTTGGTCTTATAAATGGCCTATATACAGACCTAGAATTAATTCTGACGGGCTTTTCTTTTTTTCTGTTTCACAAAATGGACGAGTCCATTTATATCAAGATGGAAATGAACTTCCTACCAATTACATCCTTTGYAGCACTTCCTTTCAAAATGACATATTCAGATGACAACAGTCTGAGAGTCCTCCATGCATTAACTTGGGCACCACATCAAGCACAGGGTTGCTCTTTGTGCCTTTTTCTTTAAAAGGCTTGTTTTTCAATTAATCCAYCTACCATTCCTGTGATTCCTTGGTTTCTTACAAATAACAGTACAGGGGTTATGGACACTAATATTAATATCKCCAATATTTTTATTGATACATTTATTTGGGCTTTAAAACTTGAAGTTATTTACAGAACTGGAAGAAAAATATGATGTTTGATCTTCTGTGGATAATTCCATTACTGATGGCAACAATACTGTGCAAATACAATGACTTCCCCAATTTTTTTTCCCCTATAAAAAGTTCTTTAACAGAGACATCAAAGAGATTAACAGTCAAACACAGATTTATCTTCCAGAAACTTGAAGGAGCTGAATTCTCATAGCCTGAGCCCACCTAAAAAGTCCACAACTTCTCCCAAAATGAGAACAATTTTTACAGGTGCTATTTCTTGTAGTCTCTTTTTCCTTTTCTCCCTGACAGCTGCTGAGCATTTTTGGYGGCTGACCTTCAGCTTAGGCACAAAGAAGAAACCACAAGATTTGCCCGTAAATGCATTTACTGATAAATGCAAATCACAGAACATGATCTAATCCTTCATCCTCGCTTTTCTAAAAGGAGAACTGTTTTCAAGTGTTTCTGTGAGGTTTAAGAGCACTGGATAGCTGGAATTAAATTCTGATGAAGCGTCTCTGAGACCTTGGACAAGGGGAAACAGATTTTTTGCTAATCCTCAAACACAGCTGGCAGGTGAAAGGATTAGCAAGGGCTGAGCTTCTCAGTATGAATGAGGAGAGATGTGACACATCAGCAACCAGAAGAACTCAGGGTTTGTGTTGATGGCTTTAAAACACCTACTTTGCCTGTGAGTAGGTAGAATGTGCCAGCCTGAAGCTCAACATGGGTAATTTTTCCTGTTCAGAACCATTTTGGAAGCAATTTGGGTATCAATATCCTCCACTAGTTTTTCTGGAGCTGCAGTAAAATCACATCTCCCAGCTTGAGCCTCGCCACCCTCAAGCCCTGACTCAAGTTTTCTTGAGTTTTAGGAGTTGTTTTAGCCTAAACCACCTTTTGTGAGACCTTTGGGAGAGGAGGCACTGAAGGAAATTCATTAAATACCTTCACTAAATGGATCTCTTTGTTACCCTGCATTGCCACCATCTGTTYCTTGAAAATACTTCCTACCTCTAATCTTATACAGGAAACAGAAGTGAGTTTAGAGACAGGACAATCCTGAGCTATGTGGCAGCAAACACTTGGCCTAAGTGGGTTTGGGGCTTGTAGTGGCTACTGAAATATGAGAATATAAAAATGCAGGAAGTTCCCAGAGCAGAGTCTGGGTTCTTGCCTGGTCCTGAGAAACCAAGCGAACCTTGGGGTGCTCCAAGTCCCTGTTTAGATTTTATATCACCTAAAATGCAGGTGCCTGGCATGAATTCAGAGCACTTCAATTAAGCACACTTCAATCAAGAGACTCCAGCTATCACCCAGACTGGCAAAAAATGGGCCAGCTCCCATTTGCTGCCCCTGAGGCCCAAAAAATGTGGCATGGCTAAAAACATTTCTCCTTCCCAAACCTGCTGATTGTATCCAAAGAGCCAACTGGGAATAGCTCCTTGTCTGTTTTCTAACCATGCCTGGTCACTTTCCAGGTCCAAATCTGTCTGATTGTACCAGGAACCCTGACATAATTTTAATAGTGTGGAGAATGACTTTCCAAGTGCCCAAAACTCTGCTTGGCTCTTCAACAGAACAATACTAACTTGGCCCCAGGCACTTCTGAAGAGTAATTCAGAGTTCTAGACATGAAGATGGGTCAATCCACTTGATTTGAAGCTTAAACATCTGGATGAAGCATTGCCACCACAGACATCCAGCCCTGACTTGGAATATAAAGTGGCCTCCTGAGGCCAAATGTTCAACTGAAAAGAGCTCAGCCTTTTGAAAATCAGTGAAAAAAAAAATTCAAATGCATCTGTTGGATCCTGGCAGGAGAAAGACCCAGTGTGTCATTTCTGGAACAAAAAAAAAAATGGGAGGCAGCATCTATTTCAGTAGGATTCATTTAAAATATAGTCACAGGATCACGGAATTCCAAAATGGATTGGTTGGAAGGGACMTTAAAACTCATCTAGTTCCAACTCCTGTCATGGTCAGGGACACCTTCCACTACTTCAGGTTGCTCCAAGCCTTGTCCAGCCTGGCCTTGGACATCTCCAGGGACATAGAGATTGCAGGCAGGTAGTTCTAGTTAATTTTTTAGGTTCAGCAGAAAGGTGGGGGAAAATTGCCATTGATTTAGACTGACTCCAGACAGATCCTGGGACATGTTGGATTGTTCCCAGGAGGAGCTACTGTTTTCCCATGGATAATGGAATGGTTAGGCTAAGACCATTACTCTTAAACAGCTAAAGCCAAGTAAGATCAGTCYCCCTCTGAGTGCTTAAGTAATCAAATTGATGTGCTCCTGTTCCTTGGCCCAAAACACAAGTTCCATCCAGGTTTACGGATCCCAGAGGARATGCTGCTGGAAAGGAGTGTTGCTGAGTATTTAGCATGTTTAGCATCTTAGGCACCACAGAAAAGCCATCTGACTCTCACAGGGTGCCCTAGGCCAAGACATAGACATGTCTGTTCTGTGATGATTCCATTTGAAAGGATTAATTTGCTATTAACAAATGGATATTGCTCCAAATGCACCTTTCCCACAGTWCTGGGAGATGACAATAGCCTGCTATTATCCTCTGTGCTGGAATATGCACTTATTTTCCCCTTTACAAGAAACAAATACTTTGGGAATGCATCTTGTTGGCTGAATTTTCACACATTCCTATGTCTATGCTCCTGCACCTTCCATTACTGAAAGCAACTGATTTAATTKGGCTTGTCACTATCCACGATTCCTTCACCAACGAGGACAATTCCAGCACATTGCCTGAAGAAACCACCACATTAAAGCAACTTTTTAGGGCTCAAGAAATTTTGGAACCCTGAGGAAGATTTGGAAGAGGAGAGGGAGAAACAAGTGAAAGACTGTTGGTGATATTTTAACCCTTTTTTACTGTCTTTCATAACAGGCCACAGATTGGATGTGCTGATGAACTTTTCCAAACAGAAACGTTGGCTGAAACTATGGTTTAGATCCCAGCAACCATGACTGATCAAAGGAACCATGGTCAGCCATCAGATCTTTTATTTAAGAAGTTTTACAAGCAAACATCACCTGTGGAAACCTTCCCTGCAGGTAGAGAGTGTGGGTGTTGTTTGAGTTCAAAAGATTTCTCAGGGCCTTGTCACTAAGATAGAAAAYGGTACCATYGGCTTGGAAGGAGCCTTAAAGATCACCTGGTCCCAACCTGCCCCCTGTGGGCAGGGATATGTGCTAAAACCTCATTATTTATTAAAAAAACAGGAGACTGTGCTTCTCATTTTTAGTAAATTATTTTTCTTCATAATGATTGAGATAAATAATTTGGGCAATTTAGATCTCCACAAAGTTAATACTCTGCTACAATGGCAAGCACTCATCTCTTCTGGTGACCAGGGACAGGATCCAGAAAATGGCTGGAAATGTGCCAAGGAGGTTTAGGTTGGATATCAGAAAAAGGTTCTTCCCCCAGAGGGTGCTGGGGCACTGAAACAGCTCCCCAGGGAATGGTGACATTCCCAAAGCTGCCAGAGCTCCAGGAGCATTTGGACAATGCTCTCAGGAATGCACAGGGTGGGATTGTTGGGGTGTCCTGGGCAGGGTTAGGAGCTGGACTCAATGATCCTCGTGGGTCCCTTCCAACTCAGGATATTCTGGGATTCCATGAACAGTCTCATTAATCCACAGCTACTCCTGTAGGCATGAAAACCGTACACACATWGCACACTGAAGGCCAGGAACTTGTGAATATGTAATTTGAAGTATTTGAAGACAGAGAAACTGAGGCACAAGGRGTGTTTGACTCAAAAGAATGTCAGAGGGTATTAGGCTATGCACAGAAACCAGTCCTGGAYCCTGCTGCTCCAATCCACCAGCTCCTGTGAAATTGCCTCTGTCTGAAAAAAGGAACAGGTTGCCCAGAGAAGCTGTGGCTGCCCCATCCTTGGAAGTGTTCCAGGCCAGGTTGGACAGGGTTTGGAGCAACCTGGGGTAGTGGAAGGTGTGCCTGCCCACAGCATGGACAGGTGACTTTTGCTTGTAAAACCCAAACAATTCCCAGATTCCATGATTATCAAGGAGTTTGCCTTTTCAAGATTAAAACTCTYAGCCTTGTCATCTCACTCCCAATCAGGTAACCAGCAAATTCAAAACTTTACCTCTCCAACTTTCCCCCCCTGACTCCCCTCCCCGCTCCTTTCCAAGGCACATTTGGTATTTGTTTTGAATCCTGGCCGATTTTCAGTGCGCAAAACCTGATGCCGAGAGTTACTTGATATTCCGAAGGCGTTATTTTAAGATGAAACAATGTAAATTCTGCCTCGGATGGCAGATGGCTGGCAGTTCACTGTTTGGCAAACCAACTGGTGGGGTATGTTGGAAAGTCGGAGCAGCAGGTAGTACAGCTCAATTTGAAACGACCACAGATGCTCAGAGAGGCGCGGGGGAAGGGCACAAGCTGGTCAGGAAATTAAGAACAGTAGTCAGAGCTCACAGGGGAAAAAAAAAAATTAAAATAAAAAAAAATGACAGTAATTAGCTGAAAGTTTTCTTCTCCCAATCAGCACTTTTTGGATGGGAGTTAGCAGAGATGAGAGCGAGCGCTGTCGCCATTCCCGCGAACGCGGCGCTCCCTCGCTGAGGGCTCCTTTCTGTGCTCTGCCCTGATGGCTTTAAAGCTCTGCACCACTCACATCCCACATGAGGGCTGTGGGTTGTACAAGCCTTGAACAAAGCTGCTCTTTCCAGAGGSATGGATGTCATCCCTGCTGTCCAAGCTGGTCMRGCGCTTGCTCCTYGGTGCAGGCCTCTGGTGCTTCCATYTGGATGGACCAAGCGTGAGGTTGGACTYGATGATCCTGGAGGTATTTTCCAACCTTAATCATTGAATTGTACAATAACAGAATAGTTTGGGTTGGAAGGGACCTTAAAGCTCACCCAATTCCATCCTGTGCCACGGGCAGGGATACCTCCCACTATCCCATCTCGTTCCAAGTCCCATCCAGCCTGGCCTTGGACACTTCCAGGGATCCAGGGGCAGCCACAGCTTCTCTGGGCAACCTGTGCTAGGGCCTCAAACAATTCCTTCCTAACATCCAGATTAAAACTACTTTCAGTTTAAAACCATTAGCCCTTGCCCTGTCATGCCAGACCCTTGTAAATAAACTTGCTCCATCTTTCTTGTGGGCTCCATTCAGGTACAGGGAGGTCACCCCAAAGCTTTCTCTTCACCAGGATGAACAATCCCAATTCCCTCAGCCTTTCCTCACAGCAGAGCTGCTCTGATCATCCTGGTGTCTGCTCAGGACTCTCTCCAGCATCTCCACATCTTTCCTGTACTGAGCCCCCAGAGCTGGAGACAGCTCTGCAAGTGGGCTTTCACCTGAGTGCGGAAGAGGGGCACAATCCCCTCCCTAGGATTCCATGATCTCTGCTCCCATCGCTTCCCACAGAAGGAATCTGGCCTCCCCTCACCATCAGCACCCGCTCTGCCACGAGATGGGAAGGCTCTGCACCCTCTGCCTGTCTTTCCCAAATTGGTAACTAAGTGGGATGAGCCACCCTTTGGAGAGCCCAGCTTTCTGCACTCCCGCAGCTTTGGGAGCTCAGAGGAGCCATCTCACTTCGTGGTAGCTAAAAGTAGCTCTGCTGGATCCCGACGCAAAGGGTGGGAGCTCCAAACCAGAACTTCACTCCAAGTGAGGAGTGAGATTTTACACCTCCACAGCTCAGCTGACCCAGTGCCAAGGGCCAGCTGGCACGGGCTGGCCGTGCCTGTGATCTTCTGTGCTCCAGAACTGGGTAGCAGCATCCAAACTGCCTTTTGGGAATGGTCTCTGGAAGGTGCCATCTCCCAAAGAGTGCTTGGGAAGGGTCTGGAAAGTTCACCAGAGCCAAAACTGTGCCAGGATCAGGCAGAAAAAACATCCCTGGAAGTGTTTAAGGCCAGGTTGGCCAGGACTTGGAGTAACCTGGGAGAGTGGAAGGTGTCCCTGGACACAGCAGGGGGTGGAATGGGATGATCTTTAAGGTCTCTTCTAACCCAGACCATTCTATGATTCAACAATTAAGGTTGGAAAAGACCTCCAAGATGATTGAGTGATTCCACCACTGTCCTGGACAGCCTGGTCCAGTGCCTGACCACACTTTCAGTGAAGAAATTGTTCCTAATATCCAATTTAAACTTCCCATGATGCAACTGGAGGCTGTTTCATCCAATTTCTTCCCAGAGGACAGATAATCCATCTAGCTGTAACACAGGCTAAAATTCTCCTGTGAAAACAACTGTAGGATCAGCCTGCTGTCAACCTTTAGTCTTGACCTCACCTCAACCTTCCCACAACCCAGTAACACAAAGTGGTTTTGGACACACTCCTCAACTCTTAACTCCTTACAGCAAAGAAGCAGCATTAGGGAAGAAAAGCTCATTACAAGGCAGCACATTAATTAACTGATCACATGCTCCGGATCCTCATTCTGGATCCTCATTCTGGATCCTCATTCAAGTTTTCCTATGTGATCATTTCCAGCCTGGATGCTTCCTCCAGGTATTTTTGAACCATGCCCATGTTGCCTGCTGTGTATTGCTGGGTGCTAACGAGCTCTGAGTGGCGTTCAGTTAAAGAAATTCCACTCTGAGCCAAGTGTATGAGGAGTTTTTTTGCAATTAAGCAATCAACAAAATCAGGAAATGCCACCTGCACACTTCCCCTCTGGCCCCCAGACAGCACACATGGTTCCTTTCCCCTTGGAAAGGGCTTGGAGCAACCTGATCTGGTGGAAGGTGTCCCTGCCCATGGCAGGGAACTGGAACTTGATGGTCTTTACAGACCCCCTTTAACCCAAACCATTCTGGAATTCTACAATCTTGCCCAGATTTGTTCTGATCCAACTCCTCTGAAATAAATGAAGTTATTTGTAGGAGGAAAGTTTGATTTTTAAGGTGATTCTGTTGTTTTCTGCTGTCTGTAATTTCATGGACCTGCCTCCAGTGCTGGTGTGTTTATAAGGGTAGGCAGCATTCCTTCATGGATACTTACTCAGTTTAACATCACCTTAATCAACTTTAAATGATCTTTCCTCCCTCTAAGGTGTGGATTTCAATATTTCAGCAAGCAGCAATCGCGCAACACAAAGCTCTACATCCCCTTTCTGCCAACAATTCATGGAAATTAAGCAGTTAAGCACAAAGTAATATACCTGTGAACACACACAAATTGCAGACTGGCAGATGAGGTAATTAGATACAGAGTTAATTTATATGAAAAAACTCAGCAGAGCTGGATATTTCCTCAGCTGAACATTGGCATTCTACAACATTCACATGTAGAAGATTATATAGGAGTACTGTATTACTTTGCTCATATCAAGCTGGAATTTTTTTATAAATTGTAGAAAATGTGTGTAGAGAGCGCTGGATTACTTGGAAACTTGTCTGCAATCAGGAAATTAAAGATCCCTGTAAACCAAAAAGAGGCAGGGGAAGCATTAGGGATGCTTGGGAAATGTGAGCCTGAAATGATTCCTGACTGTTCAGAGGTTGATGCAAGTTCTTGACATTATTTATTGTGGAAATTTCATAGGGGCTTGGCACCCCAAATTAGTGAGCCAGAAGAAGGGAAGATCATTGTTTCAATGCTGGGGAGAAGGAATAACTCACAGGGCCCAGGTTCAGGCAGGAGAGAATGCTGACATCCTTCAACAGGCTGCAGAGAGAGGAGGCAATTCCAGGTATCCAAGTCCCAGATCTACTCTCTCCATTAACCCCAGCAGGAACAGTGACAGCCCAGCTGGCTGAGTTTTCTGCCCATGTTTGCCTCATTTTTACCCTTTTTTAAAGGGATTTATTGGACAATATTGACCAGTAATAAACATCACAAGCATCACTACTCCCCATTCATCTGCACCACTGAGAACCTGAGAATTATTCCTACACACCCCCTGCTTCCCACTGGCTATAAAATAAACCACTCCAACCATTTCCCAAGTGTTGCATCACCTTTTAAAGGCCTTCTCTTAGGTCTAACACTATTAAATTTTCTTTATGGGAGCTGGAAATAAACACAAAACCATTGCTGATAACATTTGTGAATGACACGAAGTTTGACATCATAATAAGTATTAAGGAGTGTGAGGTGGCCATAAAATCAGCTTGGATTCCTTAGTACATTAGGCTCAATCAGCAAACCCATATTTTAATATATGAGTGTGTGTTCAGCTAGGAGAGCAGGAAAGCAGGAATGGAGAGAACAAAGGATTACATAATGGAAAATAGCATCTGAAAGTAATTTAGGGGTCACAGTGGCCAAAAAGCTTAGCACTAGGATCCATTAGGATGCTGTGATGAAAAGCACTAATGCAATTCACGGACATGTGCACAGCAGAGGAGGAGTGGGAGGAAAGAGTGACTTGATTTTCATTCACGGCAGCATCGAGACTGATGCTGGAATATTAAATCCACTCCTGCCAACCACGTTTTTAAAGGATCTTGAAAAACTGGGGATGCTGTGAGGAAGGCCTACAGTAGGARTGGCAGGACTGGAGAGCCTGTCTTTGGTTTCCAGGTGACTTCAAATTCTGCATGTCCAGGAAATAAAAGTTATTATCGAATCACATAATGGTTTGGGTTGGAGRCGACCTTAAAGTTCATCTCATTCCCTCTCTGCCATGGGCAGGGACACTTTCCACTATCCCAGGTCACTCCAAGCCCTGTCCAGCCTGGTCTTGGACRCTTCAGCTCTGATAAATTTTCCTCTGGCAAAAGGAAAAGTGACTGAACTGTGCACACAGGGGAATTGATGAAAATTTCTAAGATGAAAAAAAATCCCAAACCCTGTTCAATTTGGTGAGTGATCAGTCCCAGAGCTTGGTACTTCATCAATATTTGACCATCAAAATTTGAGAGCAGCAGCTAATGAGGCAAATGAAAAACTTAATGTTACGTGTACAAAGATGATTAGGATCCAACTGTGGTCATCAAAAGAAACTGCCTTGGAAATGAATTCCTTAAATGTCCTGAGGAAACCAGGGAAWGCTGCCCTCCACTACACTGACATATGCTTGGGACTCATGGACTGAATTCCCTGATRCCCCTGAATGACAGATCACAGAATATATTCCTAAATAACCTGAGTGACACCCAGGATCAGGCTGAGAGCCCTGAGCTCAGGTATCCACACGGACTGGGATCAGTTACCCCACATCAACACCCAGTGTCAGCCAGATGCCATCCAGAGGGACCTGGACAAGCTGGAGCAGTGGGAATCTCATGGATTTAACAAGACCAAGTGCTGGTGCTGCACCTGGGTCAGGGCAACCCCCAGGGTCAATCCAGGCTGGGCATGAGCAGATGGAGAAGCCCTGGATGAAGGATTTGGGGGTGCTGGACATGACCCAGCCCAGAAACCCCAGGGGGCAGCAGGGGAGGGGAGGATTCCGGATAGCTTCCACTGCCAGAGGGCAGGGATGGATGGGATACTGGGAAGGAATTCCTCCCTGTGAGGGTGGGGAGGCCCTGGCAGAGGTTGCCTGGAGAAGCTGTGTCTGTCCCACCCCTGGAAGTGAACTTGCAAAACATATTTTATAGTAAATATTTTTAATTAGGCCATTGCTACAATAACTCATAATAAACTCAGAAATATGGGGAACCTGAATAGGCTAAGAAAACAGTGGGGTTTGTCATGAACTTCTGCCTATTTTGGGTTGCATTAGGTGAGGAAGAAAATGGTTTACAAGAAAAAGAGCATTTGCTTATCTTTGTGGGACCTGCACAAATCTGTCTTTAAAAAAATCTAAATTAAAATTGTTTGTCAGAAATCACGTTCCCCCTTTTCATGCTGTCACCTTTAGCATAGAAAACACATCCATTAGGTTCCCTTCTTACTTTTTTTTTAAAGATGTTTGCATTCAAAAGTGAAGAGAAGAAGACACAGAGGATTGGATTTCCCCCACCCAATTATGAGACTATGATACCCAACAAAGCACAGCCTTTGAAGAGTGCAACTGCAATGACAGGATGACACCCTGTGACATTGGGAGTTGTTTCCCAAGGGGCAAAGAAGTGAGGGAGAGGATGAAAAAATAAGGCTGGAGTGGGACTTACCTAAACAGGATTAAGAAAATATATTTTTTTTATTGGGAAAGGAATAACAGAACCCCAGAATGGTCTGTGTGGGGACTTAAAGCTCATCCCCCATGGGCAGGGACACCTTCCACTACCCCAGGCTGCTCCAAAGCCTATGAATTTTCTGGTGGGAGAGGATAAACGCCTTGTTTTCCTATAACATTTTTATTCCCTATGGCTTTGAGATATACACAAAAGAAAGAGCTGATCATCACAAAAATCTCATTATTTCTGTTGTCATTACTCAAGGTTCAGGTGTCTGTCCAGCTTCACTTCTATTTTAGAATCAGGCTAAGAGGCTTCACTCCAATTTTATTGCAATCAGCCTCTGCCTTTAACACCTTCCCCTAAAAGACATCACCCCCAAACTCATTATCCTTTGGCACTGACATCTAAACCAGCACTAAGGGCAGTAAAAGGAAATTGCCCTTGAGAAGGTTTCCAGAAGATCAAAGGATTTTTCTCCTGAGCCAAGGACAACACAAAGCTCTCCTTTGGAGAGACACAGGACAACCCCCTGTGTGACCACAGTCCCATGTGAGTGCCCAAAATGCAGATTTCCCTCTGCTGCAGCCCCCAGTGCAGGCTCAAACCCCAYTGGAGCCACAGGTGAGAACTGGTTCAGTACCACATGGGCAAGTGACACAGAAGAGATGTCCCCAGGACACAGGGCTRAGCTTCAATTTCCAGACTCCCTGCAAACCCCAGGGAATGGATAAATTGCCTCTCCTGCTGCTACCCATGCCATGCACTTGCAAGAGATTTTTTTCCTTGATTTAGTCTATTAGAGATATAYAGAGTTTAAAAGTCCAGAGTCAGCACCTGGCTCTTGCAATTGGGCATTTATAACACACAGGCCATGGCCAGAAGCTACAAATTACTGATAAAAGTAGAGCTGGTAGGAAAATTCTTTCCGTTCCCCTGAAGAACTCAAATAAAATAAAACAGAAAAATCACATTTTAATCTATTCTTACCCCACTGATTTTTATAACTGTCATGAAAAAAACCAAAAATTCAGATAATAGCTGTTTATACAGCACATACACACACCCATATGTCAACACGCATATATACAATCAACAGTCTAAAATCGATTTTTGAGAGGCTTCAGTATCCAAAGATTAAAAAAAAATTCTTCCTAATGAGACAATTTCCCTTAGTTAAAAACCCACATTTATGGTCAAAAAATATTTCTGTGCAAAAATTTCAGGGAAGTCTAATTTAGGGCTCTAATTTGCTGATGGCTGAAATCCTTTCTAGTCTCTTTTTTCCCTCGAAATCCAGGCTTCAGATGTAAAATGGATAACAAGGCTTTTCTTTTAAGGAATATGCCTGGAGCTGAGGGTTTTAAATTTAAATCTCAGGAGCTGTAACACTGCTCCATCCAAGAGAGGCTCGTGGTGGATGTAGCAACACTCACCTGGTGTTTATCTGAGTAGGACTCAGTGCAGAGACCAACCCAGCATTTCTGCTGTGGCATGGGGAGGGAAGGAAGGGAATAAAGAGAGGAAATGCTGCAATTCCAGCATGAATTCACCCCAGCACTCTCTGATTGAGAGGAAGGGAGAAGGGAAGGATCCAGAGAGAGCTCAGAGCCCCTTCCAGAGCCTAAAGGGGCYCCAGGAGAGCTGGAGAGGGACTGGGGACAAGGSATGGAGGGACAGGACAGAAGGAATGGCTTCCCACTGCCAGAGGGCAGGAATGGATGGGATATTGGGAAGGAATTCCTGGCTRTGAGGATGGTGAGGCCCTGGCAGAGGTTGCCCAGAGAAGCTGTGGCTGYTCCTGGATCCCTGGAAGYGTCCAAGGCCAGGAKGGAYRGGGCTTGGAGCAAGCTGGGGTAGTACAAGGTGTCCCTGCCCATGGCAGGGGGTGGAATCAGGTGATTTTAAGGTCCCTTCCCACCCAAACCATTCCATGATTCCATGATTTGTGCCACACAATCCCAACACAATAAAACAGCTGCAAAGAGCTGCCCAGATGTGAAGTCAACTCCTCCAAAAGCTGTGGGGCACCAGCCTGGCTGCAGCATAAATGGAAAGGAATCTCTGTCACTGCTCTAGAAAATGCCTGAATGATGTTTGCATAAGACTGACAAACAGAATTAACACACAAAGGTGAATAAAGTCACTTATCTGCCACTGAGTTGCAAAAGCAATCTGTTAAGAACACAAAAAGAGAGGCTTTTTCTTCTTCTTCTTTTTTTTTTTTTTTCCCATTTGATGCTTTTATTTTTAACCCTAGGAATGAAAACAGTTTACATGTACTCCTGTAAGCACTGCCCAGGCACAGGAGTACTCACTCCTTCTCAGACAAGGAGTCAGTCTGCATTCTTTTTGTTCTTTGTAGAAACTTCTGGGTTATTGATAATGTGAGRACAGTGTAGGCAAATAAAAGGCATTAATGCATCTCTTTGCATCTGGAAAGACACACCATGTTCCCTCTCTCCACAAAGAACCCCCTGGAAAGTTCTGGGTTTTTTATATTTCTCTATGTATATACTCTTGAGAAATGAAGTAGACACAAATGCATTTTCAGAGACTTTTGGACTCAGTGTCATGAATTCAAAGTGAAAATTATTTCAATAACATCACCCAAAGCCTTCTCATTGTGGTGTCAGGGAACCATCCCTTGTTAAAGGACTTACAGGGAGCTGAGCACTTATTTAGACACCATTGTAAATGAAGACAATGCATTTATTTCATTGCTATGGTTACTGAGTGAAGTCTGAAGTATAGAAATATGGTGCACAAGGAAAAAAAAAAGGAGATGAAGGAAAATAAATGATACACTGCTTTAGAAATGCAGAGGGAAGATCAAGCAAACAGGCTGCACAGTTTAAGAAACAATTAATTATTAGAACTTTCACAACACATTTGATATGATCTCATTGTAAGCTGATTGCAGCCGTTCTTACCCCGGTGTTATCTCCTCACTTGTACCCATCTCATCTTTTGTCCTGCTGCTGGTGTGGGAAAAGCTGCTGGGTTTTATCTGTGAGAAAATGAGGAATCACTGCAGACCTAAAGCTCTGTGGGGAGGTTTCTCCTRGGATGGGCTGGGACAGACCCAGACCAGCTCCTCCTCTCTGGCATCTCCACAGGACCTGTTTGGCACAGCTGTGCTCCTGGTGGRGCTGAAGGGCAGCACAGGCTCCCTTCAAATTCTGGGGGATTTGAACACACTCAGAATGTTTCCTGGGGGATGGCTCAAATCACAGAATCATGGAATGGTTTGGGTGGGAAGGGACCTTAAAGGGATCAAGTTCCACCCCTGGCCAYGGGCAGGGACACCTTCCACTGTCCCAGGTTGCTCCATGCCCTGTCCAACCTGGCCTTTTCCATGAAATGGAAAATAACTGCCCGGTGAGTGAGGAAAAGTGTGGAGAGCAAATTGCAGCAACCAGCAATSCTGGTGGATGAGRCACAATGTGCTCAGGAGCTGGGAGTTCTGCTGGGTCAGATTTTGGTGGCTTGGGAAGTTTTATATGTCTTTGTGACRCTTGGGGACATGGTTTAGTGGTGAACACAGTGGTGCTGGGTTAATGCTTGGACTTGGAGATCTTGGAGGTCTTTTCCAGCTTTACTTCCAGGGATCCAGGAGCAGCCACAGCTTCTCTGGAAAACCTGTGCCAGGGCCTCCCCACCCTCACAGCCAGGAATTGCTTCCCAATATCCCATCCATCCCTGCCCTCTGGCAGYGGGAAGCCATTCCCTGTGTGCTGTCCCTCCATCCCCTGTCCCCAGCCCCTCTCCAGCTCTCCTGGAGCCCCTTTAGGCACTGAAAATGCAGAAGCTCTGATGGCCAGCGGGTCAGAGCTTTCTCTCAGTGACTTTCACAGCACCCAGAGTTCTCCATCCAGCCTGGACACAGCTGATAAGGGATTCCTGCCCAGCAGGTCTGGTTTGGACAYTTCCCCACCAAGGGAGCAGATCTAGGCCAGAGATGTGACCCAAAACTACCAAGATCAGACGAGTAACCAACAGAAATGGTCAACACCACATTTTAATGCTTGGAAATGCTTCAAAGCTGCACTTTTTGTATGGTCCAATCAAGGTGTTTAAAAGGTTTTCTAAACAAAAATTGTAAAAACTACTGGCCARGACTCTAAATCCCTCTCTCCTTTCTTTAATGACACACAGTCAACAATTTAATTCCCCTCACTCACCCACTGGAACACCCCTGGCTTTAAAGCTGACAGTCAAATTCTATTTATTTCCCAGGATCCTCATCAGAACAATTCCAAATTCAAGGCTAAAAAGGCTGCAGTCAAACTCCTGGGCGCAGTGGGTGTGAGGCACAGGGATGACACTCTGAGGCAGGATGTACAAAAACCAGAATTAATCCACCTGACACTCCGCTGCTGACTCCTCAAAGCAAATCCGAACAAATTCAGAGCAGCAGTTGCAGGAACAGCCTCTCTCTTATTTAGGCAAAGCCAACCACCCAGGCCACTGTGTGCACTTGGCACGCTGAGAAATCACTTTGCCACAGCCAATTAGGAAGAGATCTGATTAATTAGGACTTCTTCATCCTTCTTTTCTGACCAACACAGAGCGATGGATTATTTAGTGCATTAAATGGGGTTGTTCAGCTACGCTGCCTCAAACAAGAGCTCTTGTGGGGCCACTGAATGGAGCCAAGAAGATCCAGATGGAATTAAAGCATTCAAATGAATGCTGTTCCCACACAGCCCCGTGCAGGAGCACAGCTGTACCCCAGCCATGGCTATAAAGGAGGACAGGCTGCCTCTACCCTGTCACTTAATATCGTGCCACAGCTCCATGACATGGCACTGGCATCACTCCAYGGTGCTGGCACAGCATGTGACAGTCATTGTCCCCGTCAGATTCCAGAGGAACTTGTCTGAAATTCCCCCAAGTGACTGAGGAGCCTGAAATTTGCTGAGTTTATTGGGGCTGAGCCTATTCAGTCTCTAGGAAAGGCCACTTCCTACTCCAAAAGGTGAGAAAAGAGATGGAATCAGACTAATAGCAAGGACAAGAGACTGAATAAAATTCTTTCTTTTTAATCTCTGACACAAGATGCAGTTACCAAGAAGAGACCAGAAACAAGGCAAGTGCAGAGCTCTGAAAATAACCTTGTTGTATCCCTTACAGCCCCTGGGATCTCTGCTCCCAGAGATCAGCAGTTCCAAAGTCTCCCTAGGAAAGCACAAGTGAGCATCTCAGTGAAAAACAAATTGAAAACCACTTTGCTGAGGTATTTCAGTCTGATTGAGCGTTGCACCAAACCATGTAATTCCCATGAAATGGAAAATAACTGCCTGGTGAGTCGCAGTGAGGAAAAGTGTGGAGAGCAAATTGCAGGAGCCAGCAGTCCTGGTGGATGAGGCACAATGTGCCTGGGAGCTGGGAGTTTTGCTGGGTCAGATTTTGGTGGGCTTGGGAAGTTTTATATGTCTTTGTGACACTTGGGGACATGGTGTGSTGAACACTTTAGTGGTGCTGGGTTAATAGCTGGACTTGGAGATCTTGGAGGTCTTTTTCAGCTTTAAAGACACTGTTTTTATCTGCTCAAGGAAAGGCAAGGTCAAGAGCTGTGATGAACACTCAGTTCTCTTTTGATAAAATCTGTGAACCTCATCTTCATCTTTGCTAAGCCTTGTTGTGAATTTGCTGCAGCTGCTCTGAGAAGAAGGCATGAAGTGAGGATAAAAAGCTCATGGAATCACAGCATCACAGAACATCCTGAAGGGACTCACAAGGATCATCAAGTCCAACTCCTGGCCTTGCTCAGACACCCCAGCTGTCCCACCCTGTCCCTGAGAGCATTGTCCAAATGTTTCTGGAGCTCTGGCAGCYYTGGRRMTGTSACCATTCCCTAGGGAATCTGTTCAGTGCCCCAGCACCCTCTGGGGGAAGAAACTCTTCCTAAAATCCAGCCTAACCCTTCCCTGACTCAGCTTCATGCCACTGCCTTGGTCCCAAAGAGCTTAAGTAAAGGCAGGCAATATGAAAATAATCAGAATCCAGAACTTTATTAGCATCCAAAATCCAAACTGAAACATTGAACTTGAACTGAAACATCACGAGACTAAAGGGGGAGAAGCAACCCTACAAATAAATTGGTGCAACTTTGAAACAACTTTCAGTAGAAGCTGACAGAGAATCACCTCATCCTATGGAAAAAGTTACATGAAGAATGAGCCATTAGARCCTGAAAGTCACCCATTATTTTGCTTAAATGAGCATGAACTTGTGTTTCTCTTCCTGGAGRTGGCCCAAAGGAGCAGCCAACAAGTGCATGGAGAAAACTCCAAAGACTCTGGCACAAAGTACTGAAAGGAGAGGTTTCTTTGGAAGGTAAACTCGCTCCCCCAAAGGGGATGAGTAAGCAGACATTTCCCTCGCAGGCAAATGAAAGCTTTCAAAGATGTCATTCACAAAACTGCCCTTAATGGGAGAGCAGAGTGACTGAATCCAGGCAGGAAATTAAGAAACAGAGCAGGGACGGTCATTTTGATGAGGAGACTCAAAGAGAACAGAAAAAGGAAACAAGGGGCTCTGTGCAGTGCTGTTATCTCCTTTGACTGGGTCCCATTAATACGAGTCATTTAAGAGAGTGATGAAAAGAATGGGAATCTTTAAATAAAACACAACTCTTTCAAAGGCATAACTCTGAGTTTCTGAATTTCTCTTCCCAAATACACCCAAATACATCCCAGCAGGACAGACAAGCTCGTGCTGTATGGATTATCCAGTGACAGGGGTATTGTCATGGAAACATGAGCTTTGCTCAGAAGTGATCACTAACTCCTGCTTGCCCTTCATATCTTAATAATAGATTTTTTTAAAAACTTTTTTTTTTAATTAAATCAGTGACAGACTATGGGCCCAAATCTTCTCCTATCTCCTATATGGATTTCATCCTGGGTTTCAGCTGGTTTGTTTCTCATTTACAGCCTGACTGCAGCAGTGGCCCATGGGCACAGCCACCACCCACAGGAAAAACTGGTCTGGTTCAGGAAAGAAACACAACATCCCATCATTTTCATGGATGGACCCAACTTTTTCCATCTAAGAGCCTGTGAACACACGACAGATGTGAAGAATACAACTTTCACCTCAGGACATCTAATAAAATAAATGAAATGGGATTCTCCTCCAGAAACTTTGCACTTGGGCATTCATAGGAAGAAATGCAGATGTGGCCCTTGGGGACATGSCTTGGTGGTGGCCTTGGAGGTGCTGGGAGAGTGATTGGTCTTGATGATTCCTGGAGGGCTTTTCCAACCGAAGTTATTCTGTGGTGAACTCACAAAGTTATACAGGTTTGTGAGGGCAGTCTGGTGACTTGGGATCATCTCTTAATAGGTGTAGGTTTAGAACAGGCTCTTCYTCACATTTTGGGCCCAGCCAGCCATCACTGCAACCCCAGAAAGGCATGGGATTGGGAGAGATGAAGGCAGAGCCCACAAGAAAAAAAAAATCAAACAAAAAAACCCAAACAAAACCCAAAAAACCCCAAAAAAAACCTAATCAAACAAACAAACAAAAAATTAAGAAAGGCAGGATAGAGGAAAGTCTGGAGACATTTGGGTGACAGATGTTTAATGTCTGCCAGGTTGGTATCTGAAGCAAACTTCACAAAATCATGGAATGGTTTGGGTAGGAAAGGATCTTGAAGATCATCCCACTCCACCCCCTGCCATGGGCAGGGACACCYCCCATTATCCCAGGTTAATCCAAGCCCCATCCAACCTGGCCTTGGACATTTCCAGGGATCCAGGGGCAGCCACAGCTTCTCTGAGCAAACCTGTGCCAGGGCCTCACCACCCTAACAGGGAAGAAGAAGAATTATTCAGGCTGGAAAACATCTTTAAGATGGAATCAAAGCTTTTAACGACAACTTACTTTTCCAAAGTTGTCTATGAAACTCTAAAAAATCTGATCCTGTTACTGAGTGGAAACATCAGTGACTTCCACCAGTGCAGGCCCAGAAAAACCAAGCTCAGATTTATTTCTCAGTTGCATCTGTGTAGCTGCACCCTCCAGATGCATTATTTAAAAATGCAGGGAAACGGTTCTGTTTATTTATTTTGCACACAAAATAGTTGGAATGATGGGTATTGTTACTTTAATGGCACACGAGCACCCTGAAGGCTCTGGAATGGTCACTGATGAGCTTGGAACAGAGTTTTACAASAGCACAACATTAAGAGCAGAGTTAATTTTTAAAAAGAGTGTGARATCTATGTGACCACCCTCTTCCTCCTCCCTCCACCCCAAGAAGCCCCCCAAACCCTGGGTCTGGCTGGTTGTTCTGATCCCTGGAGTTTGATGCATGTTTGATTCACAGACTGCAGCACGTCTGCACCAGATGGCCCCGAGTTAATGAACACAAACTCATCACTTTTACTCACGAGGGAAATGTGCAGCTCAATCTGACTTGTACTCGAMAACTAAAAATATTTGAGTATTTTTAGGGAGCATTTTACTGTTACAAAATGGCATTTGAGGAAAGCAGTAAAAGAACACAGCCTACCCAACAAATGGACTTGCACAGATGAAGAGCAGCACTGCTGCCTTTCGYCCTTCCCATCCCAGCTAACATATTCCCAAACCTTCAAACTGGGAGCAGCACAGAAGGAAAGCTGTAAGACCTGGGCCTCCTTCAGGCACCATTTGCAGAATGTCTCCTGAGCTTGCTGAAAGCAGGACTGGGATCTGAGTTTGTTACCACAGCAGGCTGGAAAGGATACGGGTCATAATCTCAGCACAAAAGAAAGGGAATGCTTGGAAAATCCCAGAAATGGGATTTTTTTTTTAATGCTGGTTAATGAACTGTCTGCTCAAGGTCACTGTGATCATGAAATCCTGGAATGGTTTGGGTTGGAAAGGACYTTAAAGCTCACCCCATTCCAGCTCCCTGGGCACTTCTCACTATCCYAGACTTCCACAGTTGTGCACAAGACACAACCCCATGAGAACATAAAACACATGCAAACCCCAGCATTGCACTGCCATGATATCTGAAAGATTTTCCTCCAAGGAACCAAGAGCTGTTTGTTAAAGGATGGAACCCAAATTCCWCAGTCTACAATCCAAAAATGGATTAATTGTTTCCCTTGGACTCAGCAGGCACAAAGTCAGGATGGCTAACACATGAGTGACATTCCCAGAATTTAAAGGAATATTGGTTTCACTTTTACTCAGAAAGCTGTTTGGTATGCCAACGGTTTAATGGAATTGTAGCTGGAATGTGACTTYCTGACTACTCTCAAGCATTTGATTTTACACAGAATTGTTTGGTTTGGAAAAGCCCTCAGAGATGACTGAGTCCAACCATCCCCCAGCACTGCCAAGGCCACCACTGACCCATGTCCCCAAGTGCCTCTCTCAGGTRTTGGAACAAGRTGATCTTTAGGGCCCCTTCCAGCCCAAACCACTCCATGATTTCATGRTTTACCAAGTTCATATTAATTTGTGGATCCCAGCTTCAACTGGCTTTGTCTCCCGTGAAAAAACTGCTCCAGAATAGATTTATCTTTGCAATGGTGTGGYAKAAYRACATTATGGAATCACAGAATCATTAAGGGTGGAAAAGCCCTYGAAGATCACTGAGTCCAACCATTCCCAGCACTGCCAAGGCCACCACTGACCCATGTCCCCAAGTGCCACACCCACATGCCTTTAAAATCCCTCCAGGGATGGGGACTCTCAACACTGCCCTGGGCAGCTGTGCCAGGRCTGGACAACTTTTGGTGAATAAATTGTTCCCAATATCCAACTCAAACCTCCCCCAACACAACCTGAGGCCATTTCCCCTTGTCCTGTCCCTTGTTCCCTGGGAGAAGAAAGTGAGGAAGTCCCACTGAGCCTCCTTTTCTCCTGGCTGAGCCCCTCCAGCTCCCTCAGCTGCTCTTCCCTAGATTTGTGTTCTCACACCATCATAAGATGCAATTCTTAAAAAAAACATATGGAAAACTCTGGAAACTTGTCAGAGGCTCTGCATGTTGATGTAAATATTTCAGCAGCAGTACACAAACCCTTCAGGTGTGCAATTCCAACTCCACAGGAGTATTCCCACAGAGCATKTGGATTGTCTTGATGGCATTTTACCTCTCTAACTACAAATTTTCCCAACTAATCCCATCTCCATTGCACACTGGACATAAATTAGGAGTTAATAAAGAGCAAAGTACCAATCTAACACCAGCGTCAAGCAGGGTATTCCCAATGGTTGAGCTGATAAAAAAGAGAGAGAAAAACCAGAGGATGCTGAGAGGCCGTTGCTGCCTCCTAAGGGATGGAAGAACTATCCAAGGGAAACACCCATCAAGGTCCCATTCATCACTAGGTGCTGGAGGAAATCCCAAACCAAGCTTTGCTTCCTGCTCTTTGTGCTGCCTCRGTCAACCTTCTTCTCTTCCACAGTTCTCCAGTAAAATCCAAGGAATATTTGCCGCTTGCCATGAAGGGATCACCTCCTATCACAGGCATCCTTTATGAAAAATACTTTCCTTAGGATTTTTCCTCCTGATAAGCTGAGAGGCCTCAGGAACAAAATGCAAACAATGATTATCTGCTCCTATGGAATGCAACAGGTGCATCTGTGATTGGTCTCATAGAGTTGTTTCTAATTAATGGCCAATCACAGTCTGCTGGCTCGGACTCTCTGTCCAAGACAGAAGCTTTTGTTATCATTCTTTCTTTGCTATTCTATTCTTAGCCAGCCTTCTGATGAAATCCTTTCTTCTATTCTTTTAGTATAGTTTTAATGTAATATATATCATAAAATAAAAAATCAACCCTTCTGAAACATGGAGTCAGATCCTCATCTCTTCCTTCAACCTGAGACCCCTGTGAACACCGTCACAACCTCCCATCAGGGGATTGCACCAAGCCAGGGCAGGAGATCCCATCTCACCAGRATCATCCAGGAATCAGGGCTGGGGTGCAATCTCACAGCCGTCACAAACTGGGCAGGATGCACAAACCCTGCTTCTCTCAGGATCTCTGTTCTCTCTCTCACACACACACACAAATCAAATAATTCTGAAACTTGCTTTAATGCGAAGCAAAAGCAAGCACGGAAACCTTGACAGCCTTAATATTTTCTAAGGAACAGAATTTGTTTTCTGACATGTCCCACACAAAGTCTACAAAGTATAATAGAAATATTGGAAATAAATCTGCTTCAATCAACCAAGGGAGTCAAAATTCAATTTAGAATGGAATATTGTGATTTCACCACTCCAATAATTCCTGTTGATACACACTGTGATGCAGTGAAGCTACAACCTGGACACCTTCTCTGTTTGGAATTCTTTCATTCAGACTCCTCTAAGGACTCAAATGGCTCTAGGAGGTACCTCTTTATCTCATTTATCTCTCCTCCAATACAAACTTTCTGATGCACAAGTTGTTCACTCTCCCCATCCTTTACAACTGGGTGGAGTGGAATGGATATGGAACCTGAGAGGTCTTTAAGGGAGCAGAGACCATCTATCACCTGTGACAGGACAGAGTAATAGGACACGGGGGAAGGGTTTCAAACTAAAGAGGAGAAATTTAGATGGGATATTGGGAAGGAATCCTTCCCTGAGAGGGTGGACAAGCCCTCTGGGATAGATTTCCCAGAGAAGCTATGGCTGCCTTTGGATCCCTGGAAGTGTCCAAGGCCAGGTTGGACAGAGCTTGGAGCAAGCTGGGAAGTGGGACATGTTGCTGCCCATGGCAGGGGGTGGAATGAGATGGGCTTTAAGGTCCTTTTCAMCCCAAATAATTCCATGATTGTATAAAGTTACCAGCATTTCCTACGCACTGATTTCAGCTCCTTGCAGAGCAGGATTGCTCTGCAATGCTGGGCTGGGGTCTCTGCCATCAGGAAAACTCAGCACATGTTCCTAAGGCAGATTTCCCCCTTCACCTTCTCATTCTTTCCTTACTCACCCCACTTTTAAACACAAGCTGAGGCAAMAAAATGATATTTTAGCCTATGCCCATGCACCATTAAAAATAGGCATGCAGCACTTCCCATGCATAATTCATTCTTCCTGTATTTCCAGTCAAGACGTCTTCACTTTGCAAGTGCAAAGTGACAATTCTTGCAGATTTGGGAAATAATCCTTTACATCTGTTACAAGCTAGCAGACACCATTTGGCAAGTGTTAAAAAATACCATATAGGACCAGGACTGCGGTGTCTGTTTGGTTATGAGCACTCATGGTCTAAAGTCTGTAGGAAAAAAAAAAAAARAGAAGGCTTGAATGTTCTTTCCTTCTAGCAGACATATTCCAGTTTTCCAGCCATTTATCTCTCTTTGTGTGTTATATCCTCCTTATTCCTCACTCTCTTAGGTGTCAGAGAATCTCCTGAGTTGGAAGAGACCCACAAGGACCATCGAGTCCAAATCCTGGCTCTGCACAGGACACCCTCAAGGATCCCACCATGTGCCTGACAGCAYCATTTCCCTGGGTTTCCTTGTTTTGCAGATTTGGAGTTGGATTTTTACTTCATTTTTCAGTCTTYAATGCTGACCCTTCAGCCACCCTTATTATGCCAAACACAGAATAAGTTTCAGGCTGTGGTGCGCTGTTCATGCCGCCCAATTCCATCCCTTCTCCCCATCTTCATTCCTCTCCCCATCAGCATCGTTTCCCTGGGTTTCCTTGTTTTGCATATTTAAGATTGGATTTTTATTTCATTTTTCAGTCTTTAATGCTGACCCTTCAGCYACCTTTATTATACCAGACACAAAATAAGTTTCAGGCTCTGGTGTCCTGTTCACGCAGCCCAACTCCCGTGGGCCTCTCCCCATCTCCATTCTCCTTCTCTCTGCCTTTCCCACCAGCCCACGCTTTTCCATCAGCCCAGCCAGTCTCTACCCCTGCCTTCACTTCCCCATCTCCCTAATTTAGCTYTGCTTTTAAGTCTCATTAGCCCTGCCTCAAAGCGTGAGCAGCAGCGCTGTCACAACAAAAGGAGGGAGCGCTCGCAGCCCCGCTCCGGCAGGGCGAGGAGCATCTCCCTGCATACTAATGCTGCTTTAATAAACGCTGCCCGAACACCCCGAGCCTGTGCTCGCACTCTGCAGGCTCGGGAGGAGCTGGGGATGCTGGATCTGCCTGCRCAGGGGGAGTTGAGATGATGGGTGAATGCACATTTCAGCCGAGTTTGCCATCACAGCAACATCCCCCAGCCCCGACTCTTCTCTCCGCGTCTCATTTGGATGTTTTCTCCCACTCTAACACCACCCTTTTCTCCCTGCGCTTAAATTGTCTCCATTTGCATTCCAGTCCTCTGCTGGAAGCGGTAATAGGAGCGGTGCCATCCGCACAGCTAAGTAAAGCAATATATTATTTAATTAAAATGATGCTGACGCGGCAGCCGCGCTCACGCTCCGCCTCTGCTGCCGGCAAAGACGGGTCAGCAAAAACGTCCCCGATGCTCCGGGGACACGATCCCGCCACCTCATCTGAAACTGCAAAAGCTCCTTGAGCATCCTCTGAGGTTCCCCCTCGGAAAGAGCCCGGGACTTGCAAGCGCTGCCTCGGGCATGGCTGGAGGGAGCCCGGAGCACGCAGGGACCGACAGAGCCTCGGCTGCGCTGCCCAAGGAGGAATTGGCTTTTATCGGTGTCGTGCTGGCAGAACAGCTGGGAAAAACACACACCCAGAGTCACAGCCAGGCAGGTTCTAAGGAGTCACATCTAATCACGGAATCACAGGATGGTTTGGGGTTGAAAGGAATCGTAAAGATTATCTGGTTCTAACCTTCTGCCACGRGCAGGGACACCTCCCACTAGAGAAGGTGTGAAGGGGGAGGAAAAGAGTTCTAAGCTTATTTCAAGTTTCAGAGGTGAAACTCTAAAATATCTGGGKTTTTTTTTAAACAAGGGAGGGGAAAAAAACACTCTCAACCTGTCCTTTTTCAGGTTGAATTTGAGGAACTTTAGACCCGCTGGATGCAGCATATTGATTTTTCCATTTGTGGTTTTGATGGGAATTTAATTGCAAAGAGCTATAAACAGGGGTTGGAAATTTGTCTGCAGTGTATTTCACAGGAAAAATGTGGAAAAAGGGGTAAAAAAAATCCAAACACCCAAGGATTTTTTTTTCTTATCTCCCATCTCCCAGAGTTTGAAATCCCAAGCACTTTACTCACAGCCTATAGAGAGAGACCACATTTTGTCAGTACAGCTCATCATGAAACTTGCTGACAATTAATTTTTCATCTTTTATTTTCATAATTTTTATGTAATTGGAAATGGTCAGAAGGATTTACATCAGCAACACTTCAATAAACTGAAAAAGGAGGTAACGCCCCAGCCCTCTCCTTTAGGGTTGATTTGCTTAATGTGAAACATYGGGGCAAACAAAATCCAACACTTCTGAAGTTGTTCCACAAACCCATCATGGGTTCAAATATCCTTTATTGTTTCTAGATCAAAAAAATGCCAAGGAAAAGCCTGGAGAAGGAAGGAGTGACAGGGTGGCATGCCACATGGAGGGATCTTTTTAACAGCAAACAGGAAAGAGTGACACATCCCACAGATTTCCTCTACTTGTCTTTTAGAGAAAAATACCTGCACAAGGCTTTGGTGGTGGTGTCACTGTAGGAACTTGCCAGTGTGTGAAATGAGCTTTTAATTTAGTTCTGGCCTGGAAYGGAATGTGAGTTTTTCCCCAAACTTCTCCCACTAGTTGCAGTCCTTGCCGCAGCAAGGCTCACAATGGGAATGTGTTCTCCCAGAATTGGAGGCCAAGCTCAATTCARCCTGAGCTAAGGGATGACACAGCTGCCTGTCCATTTAGTGACAACTCCACATGTTTTGCTYTCTCACCTGGAAGTGTTTCCAGTTTGGGATAGTATTTAAATATTCCCTTTATCTGCAAAGCCTCAGACAAMTCTGGATGTGTTTCTGCATTTCCCTGGCAATAGAATCATGGAATCATGGACTGGTTTGGGACGGCAAGCACCCTGAGGATCACCCCCTTCCACCCCCTGCCATCCCAGGGACACCTTCCACTACCCCAGGCTGCTCCAAGCCCTGTCCAACCTGGCCTTGGACACTTCCAGGGATWYAGGGACAGCCACAGCTTCTCTGGGAAAACATTCCAGTGCTTCCCCACCTTTGTCTGCACCAGGAGATTTGATCCGTCAGCTTCCCAATGCCCAGGAGAAAAGGGTTGCTTTGTGACAGATTTGAGGAGGATCTGGAGAAAATGAGGATATTTTCATCTGACAGCGACACCCTCTTTTCTCAACTTTCCAGAAAGCTCCTGGCAAATTTCTCCACAGAAATAATATTAATTAAACAGATCTATCAGTGGGATGCAGCATTTTTTCCTCTCTCTAAGCTGTGCATAAAATAATATCATGTCTCTCACAGCCTAACGGTRGCACATAGAAATGGAACAGCATTATCAGTGCAGTGTGAGGATGAGAAAGCCATCACATGGCTGGCAGTCCCAGGATGATAGTATTTGTTCCACATTGTATTATTTTGGGAATAATAAATATTATATGTAGGAAAACAYGATGCCAAAATAAGCTTGGTCATCCCACAGAGCTTGTGACAGATGGCAATTCCAGCTCTATAATCAAGGCAATAATTAACCTTGTAGGTTAAAAAAATCAAAGTGCATTTGCAATCCAGTTCTCCACATCAGGGATATGTTGGAATATTCAGCAGTGTTTTAAAATACTCTGATAACCTGAATTAAATATGGTTCCTGACAGGAAAGCTCTAGTCCTGCAGCAGACACCATGGACCACCAATATCTAGGATTTACTTGATATCTTTTGGAAAAAAGAAACCTAAAATTTGAAAACAGGATCTATTCAAAAGACCTAAATCCACTTTTGCATCCATACACAGACTATCTATMATTTTATTCCATGAATCACAGTTATTTTTATTCTATTTATTCAATACCTGAAAAAGCTAATTTCAGTCCTTTAGCTGCTTGTGATCTGTATTCCCTCTGAATTTAGTGRTGGTAATAAATTCCATGCCTATGATTTGTGGGTAAACTGGTTGGACTTCCTGTTTATGTTAATGTTTATAATTTCCAGTAACCTTTTTAAGCTGGAAAGGGTAAAATTAATTAAAAAAAATAAATAGGATGTGTGCGAGTTTCTATCAAATATGACCTGCTGGAGTSAGTCCAGAGGAGGCCTCAGAGATGCTCCAAGGGCTGGAGCCCCTCTGAGCTGGAGACAGGCTGGGAGAGCTGGGAATATCCAGCCTGGAGAAGAGAAGGCTCCAGGGAGACCTTGGGGCTCTCCCTGGCCACAGAATTTGCTGGTTTTCTGTAGATCAAAACTTTTCAGTCCATCTGACTTTGCAATTTGTGATGTGGACCAAAAACTGGGAATAGTGGGACACACAAAACACAGGGCCCAGGAAACTGAATATTGATCAACTGGGTCCCCCAATTAATCTATAAATTCATAATGGCTGGGCACAGAATGCAGTACAATGGTTTAATGTAGTCACAGTTTTTTCTTTTTATGGGGAAAAATTGAGGAGAAATGAGTTTATAAAATAGTAGCACTCTGTAGTGATGGGGCCRCAGGTCTGGAAAACCTTCTCCCATGTTATCCAGCTGAGTTTCCTGMCATTGGAAGTTCAYATCCATCCTTTCATGAACTTTGCAYACCCTGTTGCATAAATTGTCAGATTTCTCACCTCTTCTATTCTGTTTGGGCAGCTGTTCCTGAGCCCAGCTGCTCTAATGGTTATAAAACAACAGATTTCCAATCCTAAACATAAAGATGGGTAATTTATACCCACCTGGATTTGTGCTACCATCATTCTTCACCCTGAACAGCTTTTTCCCCTCTTCCTGAAATTTATTTTTATTTTTTCTAAAATTAAAAATACAACAAAAAAACACAACCCCCCCAAAAA
>JACDOX010000154.1:766436-783686 GCA_014549065.1 Cardinalis cardinalis | reverse complement strand
CCTGAACAGCTTTTTCCCCTCTTCCTGAAATTTATCTTTACTATTTCTAAAATTAAAAAAACCAAACAAAAAACAAACAAACAAAAACAACCTCTTTCCTTGCTCAGCTTGTTCGCTAGGTAACAAATCACAGTCTTTTTGTGCTCAATACTTCCATGTTCCCTGATCACYCCATTCCTCAGTTCTACAGAAAATATTTTGGCCAACAGATCCCAGATTTACCCACTGTCACCCAGTGCCTCACAGTGCCACCCACAAGTGTCCCCAGGTCACAGAATCACMGAATGGTTTGAGTTTAAAAGTTCATCTGGTCCAACTCCCCTGCCATGGGCAGGGCACCTTCCACTGGACCATCCAAACGTCCTCGTCTGCTGGGATAATTGAGAATCTCCAACCACCAGAGAAATTTTCAAATTTGATMATTGAGAATCTCCAACCACCAGAGAAAYTGCCAAATATTCCATCAGTTTTCTCAGCAGGCATGATGACACCCATCGGCATGAGGTGGGTATTGTAGGAGTATTCCTTGATTTCATCACAATTCAAGGAACCAGTGTTAAGTCCTTCTCATTCCCAGAAGTAAATCTGTGGAATGACTTCACTCATGCTGGAAAATYGAGTGTGCTGAGTCATCCATGAGTCCCTGTGGTCCAGAAGAACAGCTGGGCTCATGTCCAAGCAGCCAGACCCTGCTGCTCCCAAGGGTCTGGTCCTGCTGGAACRGCCTCTTGGGAAGTATCCCCTTGTCACCCTCAGACCTCTCCTGGCCTTTGGAGCTCCTAAGGCTAAAAYCATGTCAGGGACCACTCCAACAGCTGAGGAGTGTGCTCAGGGCAGGGCAGCACCCGGGCCCAGCACACCATGGTCAGCCTGGCTTCCACCTGGACCCGTAACAGAGAATAAAACAGCCCAAACTGGGGTCCAATAGCTGTAGCTCACTCCATGACCCAGTTCTGGATGACTCCTCAGCAGAGAGATCTGCTGGAAAACTGGAGGTTGGATTCAGTTGCCCAAATTTGCTTTGGGCATGATCTYCATCCACTGGCCCAGAAGGTCACAGGACTTCTCCAGATCCTTTCACCCCACACAGCCCCACACAAATGGCACAGATACCCTGAAGAGTCACACATTGCACCACATGCTACATCAGGCAACCAAACTTTTCCTCTACCATCCCCAACAGAATTCCCAAGCCATCAGACATTTGTGTTCAGGTTTTAGAAACTGCAGTAGCTCATCCAGGGTGGATCAGCACAGGCACATACTGGGCTKTTGTAGAGGAAATAGGTTTGGGAGTTCTACCTCAAGGCCCCACTAACCCAACCCAAAGAGGGAAGATGGCCAGAGAATGTGAATAGCATGGAAAAAGAAAAAAAATAAACAGCAGGGAGATGAGGCCATGATGGAGCTGCTGGAGAAACTCCAGAGGAGGCCATGGAGCTGCTCCAAGGGCTGGAGCCCCTCTGCTCTGGGGCCAGGCTGGGAGAGCTGGGGGKGCTCACCTGGWGARSASAAGGMTCCAGGGAGAGCTCAGAGCCCCTTCCAGRGCCTAAAGGGGCTCCAGGAGAGCTGGAGAGGSACTKGGGACAAGSCATAGAGGGACAGAACAAGGGGGAATTGCCTCCCACTGACAGGGGGCAGGGAKRGATGGAAKGAATTCCTGGCTGTGAGGGTGGRGAGGCCCTGGCACAGGGTGCCCAGAGAAGCTGTGGCTGCCCCTGGATCCCTGGAAKTGTCCAAGGCCAGGCTGGATGGGGCTTGGAGCAGCCTGRGATAGTGGAAGGTGTCCCTGCCCATGGCAGGGGGTGGAATGGGATGGGCTTTARTGTTCCTTCCAATCCAAACCATTCCATGATTCTAAGATAATCAACAACAATTAAGACTTTACTAAAAGTGAAGTCACTGGACTTTTTCCACTCCGTGCAGGGTTACAAAACCACACTAGAAACAAAACCTGCTGACCAAGATATACTTTGTGCKTTTTTGCTCAGAGATTGAATTATTTCATTTTTGTCTTTTCTAGCATGGGTAAATTCCAAAAGGACAAGTTGAAATGGAAAAACACTCAGTGGCATTTTTTTTTTTTTTTGCAGGCTGCATTTTTCCATTGACCCAGCAGCATTAATAAACATTGCAGAGCTTTCTGAGGGGAAGATTTCCCATCCCCTCTGTGCTCTACCTCATTACCTTTTCATTTTGTTTTGTTTGCTTCTTCCTGTCAGGATAAACACAAGGCACTGTCAGGCAAACAGCAGGTCGGGAGATGACATTTTTTAATGTTCACAGAACAACCTGACCTCCTGCTCACAGCCACTAAAAGGGAAATAAGGAAACCCCCTGTTTTAAGTCCTAAATGCTAACGAGGTTCTCTATTTGATTGGTTTCTCCCTCCCAGCAACACTAATTTCAAATTGCACCACTGACTCAATTAGCAAAATGTTGAATTTGGTGAGACTTTGTATAATGAAATGTCCCAGTAACAAAAAGGAAGCCAGCAGTGGTTTGGTGTCAGTAACTAAATCCATTTTAATGGGCTATTTTAATTAAACAAATTAAATTAATGATGGCCTCTGCACCATGATGAATTACACAATTTAATAGATCCCTGCTACGTGCTAATCCCTTTTTTAATATTATCTTCTAACATTGATCCACGCATAGACACACAAGTCATAAACTAAATTCAAGTAAGAAAAACAAACAATGGATGCAAAAGGGCCAAATAATGGAAAATGTGGGATGATCTTAGTTCCAAAAACAAAAAAACCAAACAATTTTCAGTTGAGGTTATGGCAATTATTCACCATTATGGGATAATGGAAACCAGGCGGAATCTGCAGTGCCCTCCATGAGGGGTTCAGRTTGGAGATCAGGAGGAATTTCATCATGGAAAGGGTTGGTAAACCCTGAAGGCGCTGCCCAGGGAGCCATCCTGGAGGTGTCCAGGGAAGGTCTGGATGTGGCACTCTGTGCTCTGGGCTGGGTGACAAACTGGGGATCAGTCACAGCTTGGACTCAATGGCTTTGAAGGTCTTTCCAACCTCAATGATTCTGCGAGGGGGAGAACCCAGATAATTTTATCATCTTTCAAGGAGACCTAACTTTATTTTTTGGCTATGTTTAGAAGGGAAGGGTAGGATTTAAAAATTGGAATTGGTGACGTTGGAGGTTTTTTCTGACCTAAATTGTTCTGTGTGTGATTTACCCAATGTGACACCTCGAGGGATTCAAGTCAGAGCTCAGCCAATCTAGAGGCTGCAAAGCCTTTCTGCTCACAGGCAAAACRGGGAAAAAAGGTGTTTATAAGGACTGCTAATGACAAATAGAAATGGAATGTCCTTAGAGATGGCTGGAATTTCCATGCAACTGGAAGAGGGGCCATAAAACACATGGARAACAAGCAAGACTGAGGGTAAACAGGGAGAAAAGCAGCACCTTAAAGCTGGGAGACAACAATAAATACTAGGGATTGTGGCAAAGGCTCTTCTTGTGCCATAGCTTTCCATAAAAAATCCAGTTTGCCATAATTTTCCATTAAAAAGTCCCATTTGGGCTGTTTTAGAACTGCACCAGAGCTCCACAGACACCAGACTCCAACTGATTTTAGAGGATTTATTTATCATGTCATTGACAACCACTGAGGCTGAGGGGATCTGAGATCTGGCTTGCTGATAAAGACTCCAGGAAAGATTATATGGGATTAAATGGGAATAAGTGACAAAATGGAATGGAAAAAAAAGATGCAAGGTGCAAACACAGCTGGATAATAAAATCATACAAAGCACATCAGGAATGCTGAAGATGTAATGTRTTCTTCACAGAAGATGAAACATTTGGCCTTAGAATCCTGGAATTCCAAGGATTACAGGAAATGGAATAAAAACGGCTTTTCAGTGAAAATAAATAAAAGAAGGAYGGACCTGAAAAGGACCTGTTCATCTGCCACAAAGAGAGCTCTTCAGAGTTCTCTAAAGTACATCCAGCACCAAATTCYCCTCATCCAGGCAGGACCTGTCTGTCTGGAGATGTGTCAGAGATCAGGACACACACCACACACGGGCACAGGAGGAACAACCTCCTTCCCTGACAACCTGTCCCCTCCCAGGTGTTGGAACAAGATGATCTTCAGGGTYCCTTCCAACCCAAACCACTCCATGATTTCACGATTTACCAAGTTTATATTAATTTGTGGATMCCAGCTCCTGCTGGCTTCATCTCCCGCAAAAAAAAACCTGCTCTAAAATAGATTTATCTTTGYAATGCTGTGGCATAATGACATTGTGGAATCACAGAATCATTAAGGGTGGAAAAGCCCTTGAAGATCACTGAGTCCAACCATTCCCAGTGGTGGCCAAGGCCACCACTGACCCATGTCCTCAAGTGCCACATCCACAGGGCTTTCAAATTCCTCCAGGGATGGGGACTCCCAACACTGCCCTGGGCAGCTGTGCCAGAGTTGTACAACACTTTCCATGCTTTCCATGAAAGAATTGTTGCTAAAATCCTTATTCTGATTCCAGTCTACAAAGAATGTGTAAAAATGAAGAAGTGGGCTCTGTGTTTTAGTCAACTCCCTTTGAGCTGAAGTTGAGAATCCTGGCTCAGAATCCTGGTGTTTCTACCTGTGGGGACAGAGGAGCAAAGAAGCCCCAGACAATGTGGCAGGATGCTAATTCAGGCTTTCTAATGAATTCAGAGCCAGAACAAATCAAAGAAGAACTGCATTTAAAATAATTAAAAAAAAAAAAGCACAGCTACAGGTGTAGATTGTGAACTGGCATTATCCTCCCTTGTTTAAAAAATGACATGGTAATTCTAATGACAAACCCTGTTATAAATAGACACTTAATTACAATATCTTAGCTCTGACATCTGCATTTTCACCACCTTAAAGGCAGAAGCCAAGGAGGGTTTGCTGCAAACTGGAGACCTGAACAAGACAAAAGGAAATGTGAAGTTCAACCAAACCCAAAATCTGCTGCTCTTCACACCCTTCACTTCACTGCTGGCCTGCAAGTTCTTTTCCYAGGAGAAGGAAGGAAATGACCCTGGAATGTCCTGGCAGCTGCCACCCACGGGAGCCCCTGTCCCAAAACATCCCAGCCCTCTGACCAAGGGACAATGGACATCCTGCACCTGAATTTGGCCAGTTTGAGCATTTTTCTCCTCCTCTCCCTCCCAGTCCATGGGTCCAGTGGCTCCAGCAGCTACCATAGAAACCAAAGTGCTGCTCTGCAGCACAAGGAGCAGATGTCACACACAGAACAGCAGAAATGGGAATGTGGGGAGGGGGTTGGATGCAGGAGGAGGAGGAGGTGAAGGAGGAGGAGGGAAAGCAGCATCACACATTCAGAATGAAATGTTCCCACCAGAGGGAGTGAGTCATTCCTGAAGCAAAGTGCAAAGCTGCAGGAATTTCTTYCCCTGCCGCTCTCAATGCACATCTGCAAACACAGGCACACAAATCTCCACCCTTTGCTGGTGCAGGGGAAATGGAGCAGCAAAGGATGAGGAGCAGGTGGGGGAACTTAATGCCTTCTTTGCTTCATTCTTTAACAATCAGACYGGTTGTTCTCCAGAGAGAAACAGGGAGCAGAATGAATCCTSTAATCCAAGGCTGTCATCAACCTGCTACAAGCCCATGGGATGGGGTGGGATCCACCCAAAGATGCTGAAGGAGCTGCCAGAAACACTCGCTAAGCCACATACCATCATTTCCCAACATCCTGGCAAACCAGGGAGATTCCAATCTACTGGAAGGCAGCAAAGGTGACTCCCATCACATCAGTGGACACAGGGCCATTGTTTGTGGATGGTGAATCCAGCRCACAGGACAAGAGGAAATGGCTTCAAGATGCACCAGGGGGGTTTAGATTGAATATTAGGAATAATTTCTATCCCAAAAAGGTTGCCCAGCCCTGGCACAGCTGCCCRGGGCAGTGCTGGAGTCCCCATTCCTGGAGGGATTYAGAATCCATGTGGATGTGGCACTTGGGGACATGGGGCAGTGGTGGCCTTGGCAGTGCTGGGGGATGCTTGGACTTGATGATCTCTGAGGGTTTTCCAACCTAAAAAATCCCAAGATTTCACTATTCTAAACAACCCTACTTTTGCCTCTTGCACAGGCGCTTGACTCCTTCGTGCTCTGCTCTCTAATGATCACTGTGATTTCCTCATGATGTAAATTAATGCATGACCTATCCTAAGTATCTCAGACAGAATTATGCTGTCATTTCCAAAATGCCCTTTAGAGCTTTTTCCCTTCCTCTCTTTCCAGGACAGTGCAGAAATACAACTTTGTATGAAGCCAATATATATAAAACAGGGATTTAACATCAAAAAGTCACTCACTTTTTAAGAGCAGCAAGCCATAATACATAATGATATATTATACCTTTATAAATTGTTTGCTAATTCAAAATAAAAAATAATAACAACCAGTCTGGAGTCGTGTTTGATTTCCTTTGATCTTACTGTTCAAAATTCATCTCTTTGCCTCAAGGGATGGAGGGACAGGACACAGGGAATGGCTTCCCACTGCCAGAGRGCAGGGATGGATGRGATATTGGGAAGGAATTCCTGGCTCTGAGGGCMGTGAGRCCCTGGCMMAGGCTGCCCAGAGAAGCTGTGGCTGCCCCTGGATCCCTGGAAGTGCCCAAAACCAGGTTGGACAGGGCTTGGAGCAACTTGGAACACCTGGGAGGTGTCCCCTGCTCATGATCCTTAATGTCCCTTCCAACCCAAACCATTCTAGGATTCTATGATAAATCACAAATAAATGGGATGGAACAATTGCCAAGCCCACCTTCAGCTGGAGTGTGGGATGAATTCACAATACCACGCAGCTACAGCAGCAGAAAATTATAAAAACTTGATATCTGCTTCTCCAGACTGTAAATATTTCAGTGACAGCCCAACATCTATGAGTGTCCTCCCCAAAACTCACTTGGGGAATGTTCATTTGGGAAATGCCCATCTYCTGCTTCCCACAGCAAAACACACAAAGCACAGAATCCTCTTTTGGTCRTCATTTATAAACCCCAGCAGGGTAATTCTGCTGTATCTGATCCATGAAATGATGCTCCAGGAACCACAAAAATATGGACAAACGACTGAAATTACAGAAAACCTGATGTTTTGTGTGGCACAAAGAGAAGGGGAAAGCTCCTCATTCCCTGCCCTTGCAGAGGAGCTCGAGCCCACTAGAGGGCAATGAAAGAAATCAGGATTTCTCCAGCCTTGGAAAACCCCCCTAATTTCGCACTGAAGGTTTTTTCCTGTGATAATAGATCACGGGATAATGGGGAAATATATTTCCTAGGATTGTTGGCACATAAAATAGCAGCCACATACATATAACGGCAGGAAGAGCTGGATGAAAAATCACCACCCAGGATATAATTAGCTGATTGAGATAAAAATAAAAAATATTACAGAAAATAAAATGATGATGGTGTTAAAAGTGCACATTTGTGTATGTGTGTGTGGAGAAGGGGGAGTGACGCTACAATCCCTCACTGCAATTTTCCAATTTCTCTTTTTCCATAATTTTTCTTTGGGTGTTTTAATCTCCACAAAACTTCATGGTTTGGGCTAAAAGTTGCCATTGATGGAGAAAACTGTTTTTTCAGGACATCTATTTGTGATAAATACAACAGTGTTTATTAAATACTTAATAAATAAATATATAAATTTAATTATTGTGCCTCTCATATTAAAAAATATCTAATTATCTAGAAATATCTAGAAAACATCTTTAAGGGGTGCAAAAATCTTTATGTTTGGGTGCCCTTCAGCATGAAGCACTGGCCWATAAAGCCAAATTTGTCTAATTTTTTAGATTTTTAAGGAAAATGCGGGTTTTACATCGTCAATAGATGATTAATATTGAAAATTTTAGAAGAGGGAATGAGCATCAGTTCCCTGGGCAGTTCAAATGGAAAATAAGACAACACAAACAACACTGGGCCAATTTCTACATGGGTAAAAAGAAAAAAAAATAAACCAAAACTAAACAAACAAAAAAAATCCACCCTCCCCAAAAAAGAAATAACATTCAAATGATAGGGAATATAATTAGTGCCAATCAATGTTTTTGTAGAAAACAGGTCAAATATAAACCCAACATCTGTCTTTGATGCTATTACAAGTTCAGCTGACACAGGAAAATCTGCAGATCCAATGCAGTGAATATTTTGTGTTTGATTAAGTATCATAAAATTATTTTAATTTAAAAAAGAAGTGCAAAAAAAAAAGTGCAAAAATTAGGGAACGATAACTGGATTAAGACGGGCTTTCACCAGGATTGTTGTGAATTGCAGTGATCAAGGCTTAGAAATAATTTTTAAATTAGTGCTGGTACAACTGGGAGATCACCTGAAGGTCAGAGTTACTGCCCTGGACCACTGAGATCATTGGAATGGAGTCAAATCTCAAACTGCCCCCATGGCTTCCCTGAAAAAATCCAAAATTCCACCTTCACCTGTTGTCTGGATACAGCTCTTCCTCCTGCCCTTCTCCACCACCTCACAAAGGGTCTTGATGTGCAAAAGAGTTTTTTTCTTCTGTGAAYGCCTTAAATACAGCTCCTTTAAAACTTGAAAGAGACCTGGTTTAACCGAGCCAACTAAAAATAGCGAAAGCACAGGAGAAAGGAGAAGCCACAATGGAAATACGTTAACCCCAAAACTCCATAGGAGGCTGCTTGCTCAGGGAAAGGTCAGGATTAAAAACTGGATTTAATACTGGGGCTTGAAGCAGGGATTCACTGAAAGTGATTTCTCAGTCTTTGATGACTYCTCCTGCACATAACTCCATGGCCCTGCCCTAGAAGGTAGCTTGGGATGCTCTAGGCAGCAGGAAGAGGAAATATATCTTGTCCACTTTATGTTGGGTAGTTGGATTCATTTTCAGGTCCAGTGAGCAAATGACACCTAATAAGTGTCAGCTGGAAAAAATACAAGTTTGGCTGCAAGGATAAAAAAGGGAAGGTTTTTCAGAAAAAGAAGCCTGAGGGGGAAAAAAGTGGAAAATCTGAGGATTGGGGAAAATGTGGAAGAAAAGGATGAGGGACAACATCAAATGACAGAAGATTCTGCCCTGTGAGGGTGGGGAGGCCCTGGCACAGGGTGCCCAGAGAAGATGTGGCTGCCCCTGGATGCCTGGAAGTGTCCAAGGCCAGGTTGGATGGGACTTTGAACAAACTGGAATGGTGAAAGGTGTCCTTGCCCATGGCAGGGGTGGGAATGGGATGAGCTTTAAGGTCCCTTCCAACCCAAACCATTCTGGGATTCTGTGATTCCATGATAAAAGAAAAGGAAACACCAGTCTGCAAGAGATCTGTGGAAGCTAATAAAGGAGAAAAAAAAATTGATGGAAAAAGATCATGAGATCAAACCAGGCATGACAATGTTGCTGGCTAAAGCATCCTCTGATTTCTCCCTCCAGGAAGTATTGACTTATTTTCCCCAAAGCTGAAAGTTCTCTTTGATATACACTTCATACAGAAAATAAAACACACAATCCTATGACAGTTCTTTGGGCAACAAAAATACTGAGAGGCACAAAACTCCGGGGCCAGATTTTTATCTCAATTGCATTACTGGAAATCCAAAGTAATTCCATGGATTCCAATGGTGTTGCTCTGGATTTGCAGCTTATGGATGATCTGCACTGGGTCCTCTGAGGGAATCTTGAGACATCAGCTGGAAAACAACTTCAGCAGACATGAATTGTCAACACAATTGGCTATCAACCATCTGGTTATCAAATCATGGGGACCTGAGTGTTTAAGTGGACCCTCCTCTGTCCATATTCAGAGGCCTGAGCAGGATATTTTATAAATGTTGAGTATCTGCCATTTCCACATGAGAGCTTTGTGGAACTCAGAACTTCCTGAAGTGTCATCATGCTCAGATACATTTTTTGCTTTCAGAGTATTTCAGAGTTGGGTAAACAGTGGGAAAGTGTTCCATGAGCATTCATTTGAATCCTGGCTCAGGCACATTTCTGTCCCTGAGAAAGTGAGGTTTGAAGAGTGTTCTTGGAACCTACAGCTCAGCACCAGGGCTAAACAAACTGTTTGGAGAGCAGAAATAATGCTCCCATGCTCATTAGAAACGTCACTTCAAAAAAGGCTTTTACCTGAATTTTTAAATTTGTATGGAAACCTCAAACCAGGCCAATCTCTCTCCCCCTCTCAGTCCATGCAGAAATCCCCACTTCAAATCTTATCCTTCACCTGGACATGGATGGATCCAAAGGGCAGAGCAGAACTAAGGCACAACATTTTCACACATGATGAGACCCAACACATCTGGAGATGATTCCTCAGGTTTATTTCCTGGAAAGTTTTCCTTAGGTCAGCTTTAAGGGYTGTGTTTAACCCAAAGAGAACAAGAACAGCAGCAGCTAATGACYATCATGTTCCTTTTACTTTGACCTTTTTCTATTTTATCCTGTCCTCCCCCTAACTAATGTCTCAGTTAAACTAAACTCCTTGAGGGCTTCCTGAAGAGAAGGAATTCCACCCTGTTCCCTGTGAATCCTGTGTTCACTTAAACCACCTTCATTAAGGTCACCATCACATTYGTGCACCTGACATTTAATGTGTTTGCGACACTCTCAGAATGCTGTARCAGATGCACAATCAAGATGTAGAAATTCAAAAGCCTGGACTAGAAGCTCTTCAGAAGGATCCCAGATACCACTGAATTATGTTAGAGAACATTTCCAGGCTGGTGGGAAGGGATTTAACCTCTGTGTTGGCATCAGTGCACATTCCAATACTTTTCCTTGGCACTGGGACGACCCAGGAGAGCTGTGCCCAACTGRAGGCCAGGTCACACAGGGCAGGACCCCTCAAACAACAGCTCAGCCCTTTAAAATCTTCATTTTCTGAAGCAACATGAGGATCTGCCCTGGAGATTGAGAATTTCTCTCCCTCAGCACATGAAAATGGGATGTCTACACAAATCCAGCGTGTTTTTACATTAATGGCAGGCTGAACAGGGCAAGCCACACAAAGCAGGAAATGTTTTATTTACAACCCACTCTTGAAATCAAATCCATTTGATATTTACATTAGTTTATTACAGGGCAATTTCTAGCATTAGTTTAAATGTCCAATATAAACTTCACATTCCCAGTGCAATAAAGCAAATGGCTCCTTCAGCGACCCCCATGACCTCCCAGATGAAAAAATGATTGCAGAATACAAAGTCTGGTTTCATCCTGCTCTTCCTGGTTCTAAATCCAAATACAGGATCAGCTGCATTTGCAACAGTCAAAGGGCCAAATGAAATGCCTGGCCTTTATCAAGTGAAGACAATAAATGCAGAATTGAAAGCTATATTTAAAAAACAACAAAACTTGCCTTTCTCAGCATTAATAAAAACAAGCACCATGTGCTGCATTCCTGGGGAACAGGAAGAGTAGCAGGATGCACTCAGCATGGGATGGTGGCACTTCTCTGCCTCAGGGAATGCCCCTGGWWCMCTGGAAGTGTCCAAGGCCAGGCTGGACAGGGCTTGGAGCCACCTGGGATTGTGAGAGGTGTCCCTGCCCATGGCAGGGGGTGGAATGAAATGGGCTTTAAGGAATCCACCACCTCCCTGGGAAGCCCCTTCCAACATTTGATCACCTTTTTCATGAAGAAATTCTTCCTGATGTCCAAACAAAACTTCTCCTGGCACAGCCTGAGGTCGTTCCCTCTCCTCCTGTCCCTGTTCCCTGGGAGCAGAGCCTGACCCCTCTGGCTGTCCCCTCCTGTCAGGAGCTGTGCAGAGCCACAAGGTCCCTCCTGAGCCTCCTTTTCTCCAGGCTGAGCCCCTTCCCAGCTCCCTCAGCCCCTCCTGGTGCTCCAGCCCCTTCCCCAGCTCCATTCAATTCCCTGGACACGCCCCAGCCCCTCAATGTCCCTTTTGTCCCAGAGCTGCCCCCAGGGCTGGAGGTGCCCCAGCAGTGCCAGCACAGGGGACAGCACTGCCCTGGCCCTGCTGCCACCCCAGAGCTGCCACTTTGGCCTCTTGCCCACCTGGGCACACCTGGCTCGTGTCAGCAGCACCTGCAGGGCCCTTTCCAGCCCCTCTGCCCCAGCCTGGAGCTGCCATGGGGCTGTTGTCACCAAGTGCAGCATCATTCCCCAGCACTCCCTGTGCCCAGCCACCACCAGTTCTTACCCCAGCCCAGAGGGMACAGGCCCAGGCCATGGGCTGCTGGATTTTCCAGGARTAAGCCATGGGAGATGSTGTCAAAGGCTTTGCTGAACTCCAGGYAGACACATCCACAAGTTCATCCTAATTTCATGCCATTAATGCCTTTATCTTGCTGCCACTGTCTTCAAGAAATGGATTAGGATTCATTTTGAGACATTTCCCCAATGTGAAGTGCCCGAATTTTATCAGAGTGGCAAAGTCAAGTTTTTTGCAGTTACAGGAACATGAAAAGAGTTCACAAGTGCTCACACAAAACCTCCTCATCCATAGCCAAATGCAGCTTTCTCCAAGGAACATACAAAGGGTATCTCTGCAGCACAGAAAAGTGATTACAACCCAAAGAATGGCTCAGCTTACCAGATCAGCTTTGCTTGTCTCCACAAGAGCCACCACCATCAATCAAGAATCAAGTCCTTGCCATTCACAGCAGAGTGAAGCAGAGATAATTTGACACATAAAGCTCTGAATTAGACATAATTTGAAGAGGAGTAAGCAGGTGTTATTTTTTTATTGACTATCGTATTGCTTTAATAAAAACAATCTCATTTTAAAAGAGCTATTTAACTTCTCCCAGCCAAAAATCACATGAAAAAGCATCTCCCAGGCAAAGCCTGTTCTGAATTCACACAGCATGTCAGATAAAACACAGATGAAGGTTGTGAATTCCCACTGCCAGGCATTCCTTCATGGAATTAACCACTCAGAACTGCAGATCCCAGAGGTCTGCAAACAGCCCTGCCTCCAGCTTTGACAAATACAATCCTGACCACTTCACCTCCTTGCAGGTTGCTRCTCCAAAGCTCATTGCTTTTGGAATGCTTTAGGAAACTCCAGCTTTTCAATCTCTTTCCTTGATACCAAATGTATTAATGGTCTTATTTGTGCACCTTTTGCTGGTTTGCTCCCACATCATATCACAGAAAGCTGATGCAAGATTCCCAGTGTCTGCTGGGCTGCAGGGATTGCTGCATCTTCTGCCAATTCCTCGTGTTCCTATTCCATGGAATGCATCCACCCAGAACCTGTGCTCTGGGGCCAGGCTGGGAGAGCTGGGGGGGTTCACATGGAGAGGAGAAGGATCCAGGGAGAGCTCAGAGCCTCTTCCAGGGCCTAAAGGGGCTCCAGGAGAGCTGGAGAGGGACTGGGGACAAGGCATGGAGGGACAGGACACAGGGAATGGCTGCACACTGCCAGAGGGCAGGGATAGATGGGATATTGGGAGGGAATTGTTAGCTGTGAGGGTGGGGATGCCCTGGCACAGGGTGCCCAGAGAAGCTGTGGCTGCCCCTGGATCCCTGGAGGTGTCCAAGGCCAGGCTGGATGGGGCTTGGAGCAAGCTGGGATARTGGGAAAGTGTCCTTGCCCATGGCCCATGGATGATTTTTAAGGTCCCTTTTAACCCAAACCATTCTGTAATTCCATGAAGGGGAGGCACTCAGTGTATTCTCAGAGCCTTACAACCCAGTGCTAGTGCTTGACAAAGCAACTACAAGGTCTGACTCTGGAAAAAAGAAAAGAATACAAACTTCTTCCCACCCTGATTTCATTCTCTGGATCACAATTGCCTCGATAATTCATTTGAAAACTAAACCCAGCTGAGCAACTGTCTTGAAAATTGAGTAACCTCAGGTTCACCTGTATTAAAAAACCTCAGCTCCAGGCAAAGCTGCTCATTCACAGTGATTTCACCAAGGCCTGGCCCTCATTCGATGTTTTTCTGATTACAGTTCCATTGTGTCACCGTTTAGCAGCAGCACTATTGTATTACACTCTGTCACCAGCAGCTGACTCTGACTCCTGCACTCAGCTCCCTCAGCAGCTCCAGCCCCATGGCTGGATGTGAATTCAGCGCTCCACTGCCACTTCTCAGCTCTCAAAGCAGCTGCAGGAATCAGCAACAAGTTCCACAACTCAAAATAGAGGTGACCTTGCAGGACACCTGGCCTTGGGGTACACCGAGGGTCTCAGTCACAGCCTGGTAATAAATCTGATTATTGTCACTTAAAAYTGAATCCCAGCATCACTGAGGATGGGAAAGCACTCTGAGATGATCAAATCTAAGCATCCCCCAGCACTGCCAAGGCCACCACTGATCCRTGTCCCCAAACACCACATCCACACAGCTTTTAAAGCCCTCCAGGAATGGGGAATCCATCACTGACCTGAGAAACCCATTCCAATGCTTGCTCACCCTTTCTGTGAGGAAATTTTCCCCAATATACAATCTAGACCCCACCTTGGCACAGCCTGAGGCCATTTCCCCTTCTCCTGTTCCTGTTCCCTGGGAGCAGAGACTGACCCCCCTGGCTGTCCCCTCCTGTCAGGAGTTGTGCAGAGCCACAAGGTCCCCCCTGAGCCTCCTTTTCTCCAGGCTGAGCCCCTTTCCCAGCTCCCTCAGCCCCTCCTGGTGCTCCAGCCCCTTCCCCAGCTCCATTCCCTTCCCTGGACACCAGAAGCCAGTTAGGAAAAAAACCCCAACCTCATCTGGCAAATCCATCATTTTCTGGTTGAAGGCCGTTTTTAGGGCTCTGTCAGGCCCTCAGCTCAAACCACATCTAAGAGTACATGCACAATTATTCAGTGAACAAAAAAATAAATGACATTTTTGATTTTATTTTTCTTCCTTTTCAGTGCCAAAAAATGCTGGAGTCACCCATGCACACTGCAGTTATTGTAATATTAGTTAGTCCTTCCTCCCTTGCTGCAGGCAGCACTGCTTATCACGGAAAAAAAATTGTGCCATTCCCACATTTTTATCCATGATTATCTGGCATGTGTCACTGCCAGAAAAAGCTTGATATTTATTTTAAATTGCTGCAATAATAAGGAAAGTGGCTGTATTACATTTACATTAAAATAATGGAATGCACAGCATTTAATATGAAAAGGGATTCCTGAACAAATTGTTTGCTCAGTGTGTTTCCCACACAACCATTCCACTGCTCCTGCAATACCCCAGTAGATAATATTGGAGATATTGTTGTTAATAATACATGGGAAACACACATCCCTGAGGAATTTCAGTGCATATTTGCTGGGTTTCCTTAGCTGGCAACACCGTCCCTTCCTTCCCCACTTCAGTGCAAAAACAAACTCTACATGTGCTCACTTACAGTTGTGCCTAATTATATAAATGTACTAATTACACACACTTTTCAAAGTAGGTAAATTTTAAATGGTGCCATTAAGGAAATCTATTTGATGATGGAAATTTCTGTAATATCATATTGCAATCTCACACATGGCAATTTTGCTCTCATGTCAGTATTTATTTAATGACAAATAACAGCAGAGGATAATAGAGTTGGGAAAGCAAATTAAAGCTGCAAGATTTGCAGGGTGAAGTTGGTCAGCAGATGCTAAAGGAAAGGAATAAAAGGAATTTGGAAAAGCAGTGGATCTGAGGTAAATAATGAGTAAAAAGAAGTTTTGAATGATAAATATCTTCCAAAACAACCAGGTAAACACCTGCAAGAGTGACTTATCCCCATCATAAACAAATATCAGTCATTGAGCACTTCATTTACACACACAGTTGTCAGGTCTGGAAATCACTTACCTGCAGTCTTGAGCACCTCTTTGCACTCAAAATAATTCCAATTTCAAGTAGGAATCAGCCCTAGGAACTCATCCAGTCATACCCACACTGCTAAACAACAATCTGCTGCCTTTTGGGACCCTCTGGATGATGTAAAAAGAGGTTTTACTTTTCACATCAAATATACACACAAATTCCTGGTTCTTTAACATAATACCAATGAGGTCATTGTATAATTAAATATAATGAATGCTGATTGTCTTTTGGTACTACTTAAGTTTACTGCCCTGATGTCCCAGGTGAGTGGGTTCTTTTTCATATAAAGTAGAATAATTTAGTATTTTTCTGCTGCAGAATCTGAATTTTGCAGAGCACTGGGCAGCACCACAGTGCAACAGCACTGCAGGATACTAATCCCTCTGCCTTTACTTAAATAACAAAGTGGCAGGAAAGAGACAAAATCCATTCTCCCCAGAAAACAAGGAAAAACTYAGTGTAAGAAAGGGAATGGTTTGATGTTCTCTCACACAAATCCTTGTGTCACAACAAATACTCTCAGTAAGTCACGGGCTGTCACACCTCAGCCAAGACATTTATGGAAAGGCTTGATAGAAGCATCTCATAAGCATCAGGTGAGTGATCCTGAGTTATCCAGCTCAGTTATTGATCAGCAATGTTCAGGAACTCTTGGATCTGGGATTTTGGGTTCACCCTTCAGGGTTTGGGGTCCAGAGAAGCTTGAATAGCTTTAAATTCACAGATTTCTGTTCTGGTGAACTCACATTAAATAAATCTGTAGAAGAGACTCAAAATATCTCTGCACAATGAGCTATTTCTCTTTCTGCATGGTTATAAAATTACTCACACCAAAAAAAATCTCTAAAAGTTGGCATTTAAAGCAACTATGATGCAAGCTGGGCATTGGAGTGAGGAGCTGCAACAGCAGCACGGAGCGTGCAACGCACAGGGTGTGATTTTGTGTTAGTTGGTGACATCTGAGACCTTGTGCTCACAGCTGAAGCCATTGCACCCCCTGCCCAGTGTTACCTTCTGATATTCTTCCTTGGATCTCAGGGCAGCTTCCATCTGTTCCTGGGAGAAGGTGTAGATGGCCGAKCGGTACTGAGTGCCGACGTCGTTCCCCTGCCGCATCCCTGTGGGGACACAAGGCAGGGGGATCAGCTTCCCTCCCTCGCTGGGGGCTAGGAGAAGTCCAGAACACCCCCATGCCACAGAATCCCAGAATGGGATGGGATGGGTTGGGTTGGGTTGGGTTGGGCTGGGTTGGGCTGGGTTGGGTTGAGTTGGGTTGGGCTGTGTTGGGTTGGTGACACCTCTGGGACATGGTGGCCATGACCTCCTCACCCGGCGGCTCTTTGAGGAGCTCAAGGTGACACCGCGGTGGGCWGGGGACAGCCGGGGGCGTGGGGAGGGGATTTGGGTGGGTTGGTGACAAGTGTGGGGTTTGGTGGCTGTTGTTGGGTGTTGGGTTGGGTT
>JACDOX010000154.1:715697-766364 GCA_014549065.1 Cardinalis cardinalis | reverse complement strand
TTGGGTTGGGTTGGGTTGGATTGGGTTGGGTTGAGTTGGGTTGGGTTGGATTGGGAGAGACCTTAAAGCTCATCCCATTCCAACCCCCTGCCATGGGACACCTCCCAATGAATTCAGAATGTTACATACAGCTGGATTAGCACAGTTTCTGCTGTGCACACTCAGCAGGGAGTTTTAGGGAGCCCAAGTCTTTGGTTTAAAGAGTCCTGAAGGGATTCAATGCCGATATCTCCTTTTAAATGTCATGAAAATGAAATATGAGCATTTTACGGTTTTGTTCCATCACACAATAGTCAAATACAGATGTCAAACTTTAAACAATTAATCTGCAGTCACCGTAACCATGGCATTCTTAAAAAACCCCTGATTTTGAACCATGCAAATGGTTACCAAAAAAATGTTGATTTTATCAAGTGCTTATAATCTTTCCTCTTCTGTGGGAACACAACTTGATGGGAAAGAGGTACAAAGTACTTCTGGAGAAAAAATAGGTATTTTTGGGACACGCTGCCCAGAGAGTTTGTGGACTCCCCATCCCTGAAGCAGTTCAAGACCAGGCTGGATGGGCAATTTTGGCACCAAGATTTTGTGGTATTTCTGCTGATATGTGTAACTCCTTCAAAAAACCTGATGTATGAGGTTGTTCATGTACAAATTTGCAAAATATGGGATGGATTCTCCCTGAAAAGCTACAAAACTCAGGGCCAAAGCAGAGAGGTCACAACTGTCCCCTCAGGTGGCCAGCCCAGATTTGGTTTGGCACTGCAGTCCTGGGAAGCCACTGCTCATTCCCATTCCCATTCCCATTCCCATTCCCATTCCCATTCCCATTCCCATTCCCATTCCCATTCCCATTCTCATTCCCATTCTCTCTGCCAGCTTTGCTGTGGATCATTCCCTAAATTCAAACAACAGCCTCAGAGCAGCTTCAGTATCAAGAATTCTCTGGACATGCACTTCTGCAGCTGCATTGGCAGCTTTGTTATCACTGCTTTTCTCCCCCTCTTCCCAATTCTGTGTTCAAGAACCCAACTTTATACTTTGCTGGAATAAAATGTGTTAATTTTGACTTTGCTTAAGAAAMTCCAACTTTTTCATTTCCCCATGTTCACCCACACCAGCAGACAGAGTCCTCCCAAAAAGATGCAATCCAAGACAAATTGGAAATCATCAGGATTGGTGTTAGGATTGCCACCAGGCTGCAGAAGCCCCTCTGAGGATTCCCATCAAGTGTCAGGATTATGGAGATGAAATGGAAAAGGGGATGGATGTCCTGATACCCCCCTGGCAAAGGACAGAGGGTGGAGAAAGAGCCTGTGGTACTGGAGGGAAAAGCTGCCATCAGCTCACTACTCCTCATTAAATCATGGATTTATCCCTCTTGGATTCCCCAGAGCAACAAAAAATTATTTAAAGGAAAATACAATAAATAAACAAAAACTGCCTGAAATATTCATGAAAAACCAGACACAAAATGTTTTAAAATATGTATAAGGACAAAAATTCCATTCAATGACCAACAGTTACATTAAAGAATCTAATTCCAAAACATCTTCTGGAGTTTTCTGATAATTTGGGTTATTTTTTAGCTGGTAAAATGTATTATTACAATAAAAATAACAACAATGTTCTTCATCAATACTTAATAGTGGCAAGTGCCACCAGAGGATATTTTGCTCATTCCTTTGGAAGTTCTTCCAGGGTGGCAGGGAGCTCTGGTAAAGCCAGTCTGGGATAAAATGAGGACAGGCCAGGAAAGCTTTAATTTTGCCAGAATATGTTAATGCTGATTGATGCTTGAGCTARAGCATTAACATTCTGCAAATCTATTTGTTGCTTAACAAACTGTTTAACAACCAACTAGGGAGCAGATTACAAAAATCTCTCTAAATGGAGGATCACTACAGAGGTGCTGGTTTCCAGCATGAATTTAGGAGTGTAAGTTTGGTATGAGCTCAAGTGCACAGTGCTCTGAGTGAAAAAATCAGATTATTTAATATCTGTATGTGCCACCATGACATAATATCTGAGAGCCAGTCAGCTTAATTAATTYATTGAAGAGAAGGTTAAGAGGAGAACTGACTCTAAATTAAAAATACATTTCTAGAGGAGAAATGAGAAAGGAGAAATGAGGCTCTTCAGTCTTGCCAAAGTTGTTTAACTTGGAAGGGCAAATGAAAGCCAAAATATCCAAAATCCAGGTGGGAAATAAGACAACATCCAAGCAACAAAGAGCACTTATCTCTTGAACAATGCACCTAAATCCCCATTCCATTCCTGAGGGCTTCACTTCAAGGAAATACACTTTCATAGAATCATAAAACAGTTTGGGTTGGATGGGACCCTAAAGATCACCCAGTGCCATCCCCTGCCCTGTGCAAAACCTGCCAGTTTAGGGATAGGTTTTAGGGTAGCTCCAGGAGACCAATCTTTTCCTCAGGGATAAAAGGGAAATCTGCCAATAGGACCTGAAGCTCCCTGAATGAATTCAGGACTGAGATGAAAAACAAGTTCCTTCTTAAAGGTGGTAAGAAAATTTATTAACCCTGAGGAATCAGAGAATCACTGAGGGCAGAAAAGGCCTCAGAGATCAYCAAGTCCAACCATCCCCCAGCACTGCCAAGGCCACCACTGACCCATGTCCCCAAGTGCCACATCCACATGGATTTTAAATTCCTCCAGGGATGGGGACTCCAACCCTGCCCTGGGCAGCTGTGCCAGGGCTGGACAATCGTTTCCATGAAGGAATTGTTCTCATCCAGATCTACTTTAGTAAYATCAGTGGGGAAAGACAAAGACTGGAAAAGGCAAAACCTGTGCCCCTGACCAGGTGATCAGGAACACATCCAGCAGGAACAGGGACAAACAGACCTCCRAGGTAACAGCCTGGTGAGGCCTGAAACAAAGAAAATGTGCTGGGAACAGGCAGAAACCCTCTTGTCAAAGAGGTGCTTTGATAGAGAGGCTGATTTTAGAACAGAGAGAAAAGCAGAGAATTTGCACCTCTCTGGCAAAAGACAAAAATATGTGGGGTGCCAAAATATAAAAAAGTCCAAAATCCAACAGCCCAGATCCTGTGTGGGCACTGGGTTCTCACTGTAAGCTCTTGTCTCTGGAGAACCAGAGTAGATGAGGGCATCTGCAGCTCCAAATGTGCTCAGATGTTGGRCATGGATCATATTCAGGAATTTCCCTCTGGCTGACCAAAGCATCTTGGCAGAACTCAACCCTGACCACTCTGGAGAACATAAAATATCCTCACTGTGCCAGCAGAGCCCGGAGCACGAATTAACCACAAAAAGCCCTCAAGAGCTGAGCTCTGATGTATATGAAATGGAAATTTGTGGTGAGAGGATGGTGGCTGGAGAGAAGAGGGGGCTGTGATGAGCTCCCAGATCCTGTCAAAGGAACAATTCCCAGGTTGAGACTGCCATGGAATATAAACACACTGCCACTGGAAAAGCTGAAATTTGCCCAAGTGTAGATAATAGGCAAAGAAATGGCTCTAAAAATCCCTTTCTTACCAACACTTTGGTATCTTCTGATTCACCTGGGTAGGAATGACTTAGAAGTTTTGGTCTTCTTCACATTCTTTGGCATCAAAGCAATTAATTCAGGCTGTCCTTTGGTTTGAATGACTGGAATATGGAATCCCCATCCTAGGAAGTGTCCAAGGCCAGGYTGGACAAGACTTGGAGCARCCTGGGATAGTGGAAGGTGTCTCTGCTCAAGGGCAGGGGGTGGAATGAGATGATCTTTAAGCTCCCTTCCAACCCAAACCATTCTGYGRTTCTCTGATTAATAAACAAACATATTTCCCAGTACTATTTTTTTTTTCTTCAGAAACTGCAAACAAGCAGATTTGTTTCCAAAAAGCCGATGTTTAATACATTACCTACAGAAAGCTAAAGCAAAAGACACTTTATTTCATTGGCTAAATCAAGGAATTCTTTCAAAGTCTCAACCCTCTAATGACTTGAAAGTAACACTTATACACCACTCCTTATCTTCCCTCCATTTAAAAATAATAAAAAAAGGGTAATGGCATCATCCGTCAACTTTGCTATTCTCGGAGGATCCCAGGCATAATGGAGATAAATGGCTGAAGTCTCTTCGACTCTTCTCTGCCATCCAGTGAAATTTTAAAGGGCAGTTCATAGCTCTTATTTTTATCATCATTTTTCCTGTGATTTATAGACTTTTCTKCAGCTGTCACTTATTTTCTTATACCTGCAGCAACCTGTGATACGGATTGGTCATTTTCTTCTCCCCAATCAATCCTTGCTGAGTTAAGACTAATAAAACTCCTTCTTCCAGCTCATCATATCATTATTTAGTAAAAATCAATGGCACCATGTCAGCCTGGCTTGATGTCATCACTCACTCTAATGATTACATCCATACAGCTTAAAAGTTGCCAGGGGAAAGTAAAACTCTTTATGGCACATGATTAAAGGAGGAAAATGTTAATAGGAAAGAATTCCGTTACAGTGCTGTGCATTGAGAGTTCTGGAAGATTTTCAAGGTGCAGTGGTGCAGGAAGTATAAATTAAATAGAAAATAGTTTCTTCAGGAGGTTTAAAAGAATTTAATGAGGTTGTACATAATAAAGAAAAGTTTTACACTGTCAACAAGGTTTAGAAAGTTTTCAATCTACACAGTTGTTAGTGTCAAGGARGAAACTCCGGTTTTGGTCCTCTTTTGGCACTAAAAGATTTTTGAGGTCTTTTCCAACCCAAACCATTCCATGATTCACATAGCAGGGACAATAACTGCTCYTCTAACACTTCAAATATTTTATACATATTTTAAAAACTAGAAATTCTCCAGGAAGACATGGTTTAAAAGAAAAGTTCCCTGTATATTCATTATTTATTAATTCCATCAGATATAACAAYGTATAAATGCATTTTTGAATGCTCTTTGACCTTTGAAGGAAGTGCATCATCGACCTGAACCCAGAAAAAAAACCCTCACAGGTTTGTTTTGAATGAATGCAACAAAGCTCAAGTGTTAMCTCAAGTATCACTGGCAGCAAAAAGTGTTAATCCATTTCTAATTATTAATTGAAAATTCATATTTACCAGTAGTGCACAGAACAGATTAATAGAACAGTGAATTATGCACATAAATCATACTTAATGGCACTAAACTTATTGTAGGGGACTTTTGCTCTAATCAAACTTGAATTCGCTTTAATCAAAAGTTAAATATTTTGGTTTAGGCAGGTTTTTTGACATTTTCTGCCATAAATAGGCACTAGGCTTTTTAAGAGGTACTTTCTCTTAAAAATCTGTCTRGGAACTGGATGACCCTCAACCTGCTGGTGAGACTCCAGAGAAAACCACAAAGATGTTCCAAGAGCTGGAGCCCCTCTGGATCCAAGCTGGGAGAGCTGAGAATGCCCAGCCTGGAGAAGAGAAGGATCCAGGGAGAGCTCAGAACCCTTTCCARTGCCTAAAGGGGCTCCAGGAGAGTGGAGAGGGACTGGGGACAAGGRATAGAGGGACAGGACACAGGGAATGGCTTCCCACTGCCAGAGGGCAGGGATGGATGGGATATTGGGAAGGAATTGTTCCCTGTGAGGGTGGTGAGGCCCTGGCACAGGGTGCCCAGAGAAGCTGTGGCTGCCCCTGGATCCCTGGAAGTGTCCAAGGCCAGGTTGGACAGAGCTTGGATCAACCTGGGATMGTGGGAGGTGTCCCTGCCCATGGCAGGGGGTGGGATGTGATAGTTTTTAAGATCCCTTCCAACTTAAGACAATTCCACAATTTTATGAATATGGGAAGGGAATGAAATTTTTATCCATATTTATTGGTGAAGCTGTGTGACAGTGTTCACAAGGGTTTTTGGATGAGGGAAGAGATGAGAATGTTGACTCTATGTTCAGAAGGCTTGATTTATTATTTTATGATATATATATATATATATATTACATTATAACGATACTAAAAAGAAATAGAAAGAAAAGGTTTCCTCAGAAGGCTAAGCTAAGAATAGAAAAGAAAGAATTATAACAAAAGCAGCTCTCTCGGACTCTGTCCGAGATAGCTTGGTTTTGATTGGCCATTAATTGTAAACATTCAAGATGGCCCAATCACAGATCTACCTGTTGCATTCCACAGCAGCAGATAACCATTGTTTACATCTTGTTTCTGAGGCTTCAGATTCTCAGAAAGAAAAATCCTAARRAAAAGGATTTTCACAAAAATATGTCTGCRACAAAGCTGGAACTGAGGTTTGGTTTAGGCAACCAAAACTGACCAAACATGGATGCCTCATTTGAGTCAACTCTGTTGACCAGCTCTTCCCACACCCTTGGGAGCTGAGCCCCTCCATGCCCATGGAAACATCTAAATTTAAGTGGATTTAGCTCAGCCTTTATCCCTTCTGGCTGTGGTGGGGAGACAAGCCTGCCTGGAGATCCTGATAGCCTGCAATCCCAAATAAAATGCATGGAGCAGGGATGTGTGGAAGAGACTGGAGGACATGACAGAGGGCAGAAATGAGCTCCACATTTTCTAACTGCTGGAAAACAGGGATAATACCCAAAAGAATCTGATATGGCAAAGGCACTTCTGTTTGGACATCAGAATTGGCCCCTGAATGCTGATTTTCTTCAGCGATTAACTTTGCTGTGATGTTACCAAAAGCTGGACAACAACTGATAATGAGAAAAAAATATAATTAAGAAATGCAGGGATTCAGACCAATTACTACATGGGCTCAGCTATGGAACCACACAGATTTGCTGTTGTTTTCTTCATGWGCCTTCTCCTTTCTCTTCATTTATCTGCTGTTCATTAGTGCCTTGCCTCAATTTAGGCATTTGCCAGCACTACAAATCCAAACCCACTCTGATTCACCAGGTGCTGTTGCAATAGTAATAAAAATAATTAGTGATAATAAAAATAATAGTGTTGTCATTTGCTTTTATCAGCAGATAAGCTCATGGGACACTGCTCTCTCAAAACACAGAGAAGTGTGCTCTTATAAATATGCACAAGGAAATTGCAGGCAGAGAAAAACAGTCATTCATTGAAAATATTGTTGTTCAGAAGAGAGTCAGCTTTGACCTCTTGTACCTAATTATACACGAAAACAAAGATTAAAAGCCTACTAATAATCACCATAAACTATGATTAATGATGCCACGCTTCAGTGCCTCAGATTTCCAGACCCAAGTACAGTAAATTCACTATTATTTGAAGAAGAAAACAATGTTTGGTATCTCTTTGTTTTGACTTCATCTACTGTTTTCCTTGCCTAAGGATTAGGAACAATCCATCAAAAAATTCTGCAGAAAAAGTCTTTCTAAGGTTGCCCTCTCCTACTTCTACAAACACATCAAAATTTAGATGCTGTAATTCCCACCACATTCCCTGTTGGCTTCATGGATAGAACCACAGCATCATGGAATGGTTTGGGTTGGAAAGGACCTTTAAAGATCATCTCATTCTTATATCACAGAGTCACAGAATATTCTGAGTTAGAAGGGACCTACATGACGTTTTATTTTATATTTTAAAATCAAAATCAATATACTTTATATATATATATATATATAAAAAGTATATTGATATACTTTATATAATATTATATAATATTTATATAATATTATATATTATATATATTATTATATATTATATATATTATATATAATATATATAATATTTATATAATATTATATATTATATATAATATAATCTCATTCTTCCAGTATAAACCTCACCTCCCTCAGGTGGATTCATGTTTCCCACAGTGTCAGAGTTTTAATTTTCAGCAGTTCTGGGGGAATGGTCCACACATCCTTGTCAGGTATAAAATAAAGAACCCAAAAGCATTTGAACAAGGATTTCAGAGCCCAGAAGGACTTTYGCCCTTGAGCCAGAATTGATTCAGCAGCACTCACTTCAAAATGCAAAGTGTTCAGCCCACCTCAGCAAACCACTGCTCTGGTTAATAATCCCCTTCATTAAGAAAGATGCAGGGAAAACATCATCTCCTAAACTGCAAATATAGGTCAGGAAAAGTCTATTCTAATTTATACGGATAAGAAGAGTCTAACGTGCAAATTAGGGCACGGCAGCTGAAATTCCTGGGGATGCAAAGCAGCCTAATAACACCAATTTATTTTTAATGCCTGTTTACTCCTGGAGAAACACAAAGAGTGGGAACAACAAAACACAAGATTTCAGTTCAGGAAGGAGATGAAGCTGCATTCCCAAAGTACAACTCTGGCAAAGACTTTGCTACTTTAAAAAAAAYCACAGACCACAGGTATTTCAGAGGTGGTTTTGTGCAGGGGACTAAATTCATAGCCGGTGGGATGAATCACCATCAATCAACTGTCCCATCACTGGGATTTCATTGAAAAGAGCAGGAATTAGAAGAAGACAACAGAAAGACTCCTATCAAACAACCCAGTTCTACTCTTGAGTGTCCATCCCTGCAGGAACCACCTCACATTTATCTTTATTGTGTCCTGGCACATCGATTTCCATGGTTTTTGTTAATTTATCAACACAGGGCTGTGCTTTATTCGCTTCCTTCAAGAGCCTCCCAGCAATGTCTGWACCACTGATTTAATTAGCATCCTCTTCACTGTATCCTCCGAGTCATTAATGAAAATATTGAAGAGTATTGGACCAAGAATGGCTCCCTGAGGGGCTGGTAATTCTATTTTGAATATATTTAATATGCCTGGTGACAATAGATGTTGTATTTCTACTGGTTTTTGTTACACCTTGTAATAATGCTGAGACCATCAAGGCTCTTTATAATGTTTGAAATACATGACAAAGGTGCTTTAATCTGAGACTCACAAATCTCACTCAAATTATAAAAGGGAAGTGAGATACAAAAAYGTAAAGGCAAAACATAAAAATGGTTACATTTTACAGGGAGTGATTATTTTTTTCCCTTTAATCTCCAAATGGAGTTCCAGGCCTGTAGCAGAATACCAAATGTTGGTTTAGGGTGGCTGCAGCGTTTTTTATGTGTACAGCTGTTCTTCCACTGGTATAAGTAGACACATCTGCTCATTAGCAACACAATGTCATTTCTAGTGTCTAATTTTAATTATTTGCAGATGATAGATTCCTTATGCAATGTCTAAAAAAAGTACAGGCCTTCAAAGCTGGGGAGAAATAAATATCCCCTCTGCAAGCAAACTGGGTCAGCACAACAAAGAGCAGATATTAATCTGGAGAACTCCTGTATCAGCACCAAGGCTAAATGCCAGCATGTTTGGAAGGTCACAGGGAGGAGAAATGGCTCCTACATTTCTTCTTTGTCATGGGCACACAAGACATATGGACTGAGAGATGTTCTGAACAAGTCTGGCAGGTGATGAGTTTGTTGTAGGACAGATGGTCCTCAACTGCTGGAAAAACATCAGCCCTGCTTACATTTCCTGCACAAACACAGGCAWGATAAGGGCTTGTCCCTGACAGGAAGTGGGGAATGAGATGCCCTACAATGACTTTGGTTCTCTGGGTATTCACAAAGAATCCACAAGGCTGGAGAGGAAATTCCAGCAGCCCCTGAGCAGCAGTGGCCACAGATTTGTCCTTCACCCTTTGGTCAAAGCGACCAAAATTGTGGAGTGCTGGCTTCCTCTCTGCCACTAACTCAAAAATCCAAACAGAAAGGCAGAAGGAATGAAAAATGATGGGATTTGTGGACAACAGGCACTCAGCACAAGGAATTCTAGCTGYTTCCTATGGGCTGGGAATGATTGGRTACTTTTGAGGAATGTGGGGAGCAGAACTACCCAAACAAGCATCTGSTTTGGACTGTGCTCAGGAAAGAACAGAGCTGAAGGAGGCAAGTGRATTTTTCATTTCTYCCAAACACRTTTTCACAGAATCACAGAATRGTTTGGGTTCAACAGGACCTTAARGATTATCTTGTTCCACCTCCTGCCATGGATTGGGACACTTTCCACTAGAYCTGGCTGCTCTTAAAAGAAATTAGTTTTGTTGTCTGCTTGACTTTTGTACAGACCATGAAAGCAAGAAGGAGCCTTTCTTTAAAGTCACCTTGAACTGGCTGAAATCCCTGACAGATAAAGGACTTCACCCMCACACAGGTCAGGAGAACTTCAAGATTAAAGCTCTTTACAGGACTCACATTTCCACCACGCCAAACACTCTTCTCTGGTATCAGATTGATTTTTCCAAAGGTCTGGAGAAATAGCTTCTGACACCCCACAAAGAGCAGCCAAACTTCCTGATCTGATCCAACATGACACATTCCTCCCCAGCCAGGAACACAGCGGGGTTTGGAATTGGCTCAGGCACTGCAGGTCAGTGCTGATGCCAGAAGGGTGATCCCACCAGCATCCCTGCTCCTGGCAATTTAAATCCTGGCTGGAAACCACGTTTTACTTCCATTCATGCAGGGTTAATTTTCAGCCTGAGCAGAGAACTTTGTGACTACCAGAGTCAACACAAACAAAGAAACAAAGAGCTTGTATCTGGCTGAAAGGTTGGGGAGAGAGGAGAAAATCACCCTTCTTCCTAACAGGGAAGTCAATTATTACTTTACAGAAAATGTGACACCACAGAAGAGGCACAAAACTGATGGGCTGAAAGTCCAAGTCCTCCTGTATAGACAGCAAGGAGGAGACAGCAGGACCATGGTCAGGGTGCAACTTTAAGAAGACAGTCAGGCTTACAGTCTAAAAAAATCTGGAAAGCTCTGAGGATGGCCCTATTAAAAAACCAGGCAATACAGGCTTTGCTCTACACCTCTGCAAACATTAAAAAATAAAATCATCTACAAAGATTTTTTTGGTAGTATTTTTTGCATATCCCATTCATCCCCCTTTTCTGTATCAACGACAGAGAAACAACATCTCGAGCCCTTGCAGAGCCATCCAGAGCAATCCTCTTATAGATCAGCTCATCCCTGGGAGAGCAGGAATGCTGAGCAGGGCACTGGAGGCTGAGCAGAGATGACAGCCATATGCCACTTGGCAGAAGTCAGGGGGWTGTTTGCTGCTTTTTCAGTCTCCCAATTCTAATGAATTATAAAACAGAGCCTAAATTAACAGTCAGGAGGACTTTGTCAGGGCCCCACACTTTGGAGATGCTCATCGGGGAGGATCTCTTTCAACTGTTTGATTTGATCAAAGGTTCCTGCTTTTCAATTGACTTCTGTGCACTCCAGAGCTTCCCTAAACAAGAGCCAGGCTCCTTCCCAGGGACAATTTGAATCCCAGCGAGGTGTCAGTCTCTTCTAAAGGACAACTGCTTGGRAAGCAGGAGTTTTTTAATATTAATACACTCACACAATGATGAATGATGGGACTGGCAGTCTGTACTCTTCAACAACTTGGTACCAACTAAACCAATAMTGAAAGGTCTTAATCTGCCACAGAATGTACACATTTGATGTTTAATAACATCAGAACAATGAGGCAAGTCCATTATCTGTGCTGGGGGTAGAAGAGGTGAAATGGTGTTACCCCAAATTCTGGAAAAAGATAAAACACACTGAGCTTCTGTATTTTTGAATGAGAGCTGTACTCAAGAAGTTCAGCATTTGCTGCATGAGCCACTGGATTCACCCAAAGATTGTGCTGGATTTTATGAATAAGAAATCATCTCATTTACTCTCTTAGTCAAAATCTTCTCACGTGAAGACTGAGTCCTGCATTCCCACAAGGCTGCCTGAATGAAACTCACTGTGTGCACACAGCTCAACCACAAAGGAGAAAAACATTGCAGGTCAGAGAGGTAATTCACTTACAGCATCTTTACATAAAGCCACATTTACCACAGCCAGCTAATAATAGGGAATAAGTACAAATCAAGGCAAAGAAACAATTCCAACTTAAAAACCTTCCACCATCCCCACCTTACAAAACAGAAATTTGACATTGGGACCTTGTGGTTCAGGTTTTTCTGAAATCAAGAAATATAAATGGGGTGCGAAGAGCTTTGAAAATTTCTTGGACTGAGATTAGAACAACAATATCACAGAATCACAGAATCATTTAGGTTGAAAAAGACCTCCAAGACTTCCAAGATTAAGTCCAATCTCCACCTTGTCACCAGCCCAGAGCACTGAGTGTCCCRTCCAATTCCAGTGTTCCTTGGGCACTTCCAGGGATGGGGACTCCAACAGGAAGGGGACAGCCCCTTCCAAAATTTGACAGCCCCTTCCATGAAGAAATTCCTCCAACCTCCCTTGGTGCAGCATTAAGGAACCACAAAAATACCCAGGAAAAGCAACACATCCAGGGCTGGGGCRTGCAAAGTCTTCTGAGAACAATTCCATCTCTTCCAGGGGTAAAGTGATGCTCTCACTTTTGGCAAATTATTGTGGAAGAACCACGTGGAAATTCTGTTGCCCCAAGCTTAGATGAAGGTTTGGGAGTGTTTCCACCAAGCACTGCCATGCCACACAGATGCCTGAGACAGGTGTGAAGGACTTGGGTATCTCCAGGGCTGGGTGTCACAAGGAGACAGGAGCTCATTCCCAGAAGGAATTCAGCCACATTAGCACGGCCTCCTGCCTGGGCTAATTAGGTGATGCTTCCCAGCTGCCAGAAATCCAAGAGTGAATCACACATCTGCCACATCCAGCCTTCTTGTGAAAGCACAGACTGGAACGGTGCTGAACCTCAGTTGTGTGAGGATATAAAGACATAATGTCATGATTTTACTTTGGTTTAGAGCCAGAAGGAATCATAAATTCAGCTGATGAGTTTATCTGACCTGTTATCACAACTAGTATACTTCATCCACATATCAGTGTGCCCAGACAATGAAATTCAGTCATCCTAAAACCCTGAAGTCCTTCAGGCACTTCCCTTTTCTCAGCAGGCTGAGCCCAACCACTGCCAAAGTCAAGACTACAGACATGGCAAAAGACTGATTAGGTGGGTGTTGTCCAAATTATTTCAGCAGAAATCCATTTCTCATACCTGGAAGATGAAGAACCACAAATTTCTGACCATCAGTTCCCAGCTCTGGCAATCAGGACAAATCCAAACACGAGTAAGACCCATGGACCAATTGTCCTGATGTATCAAAACAACCAGCCCATAAGAGCCATGGAAACCCAGAATGGTTTGGGTTGGAAGGGATCTTAAAAACCAACTCACTCCACCCCCTGCCATGGGCAGGGACACCTTCCACCATCCCAGTTTGCCCCARGCTCTGTCCAACCTGGCCTTGGACACTTCCAGGGATCCAGGAGCAGCCACAGCTTCTCTGGGCACCCTGTGCCRGGGCCTCACCACCATCACAGCCAAAAATTTCTTGCCAATATCCCATCTAAAMCTACTCCCTTTCAGTTTGCAGCCATTATTCTTTTCCTGTCACTCCAGGCCCTTGTAAATATTCCTCTCCATCTTTCCTGTAGGCTCCCTGTAGGTACTGGAAGGCCTCAATGATTTCACCCTGAAGATTGTCTTCTCCAGGCTGAAAGAAAGAAGCCACCCTCTGGTGATGGCTAATTTCTGATAATCCAAAGGAAAAAAGAGCAAGAAAAAGATCTAAAACCAAAAACTGGTAGGACAGGAAGAGAAGCTCTTTCATAAACTCTACAAGAAAACCAGGAAGGCCCAGCAGTGTGATTTGAGGGTGGAGATGGTCTTAGAACCAAACARTCCTGGAATGGTTTGGAAGAGACCTTAAAGATCACCTTGTTCCAACCCCCTGCCATAGGAAGGGATCTTTCTCAAGGCCAAGCTCCAAGTTTTTCAGGAATTGTGCACATGAATTATCCTGAACAGAGCTCTAAAGGAGGGGATTGGAAAGGGAAGCTCATCAATCATCAGCATGGGCCACTGCATTCGACAGACTCACAGGATTCCTTCTCGTGCCTGGAATCAAGCCCCTCTTTTAAAATGATGGATTATCCCATCTGAAAGACTCGAAAGGATGGTGATGGGAAAAGACTCCAATGTTTAATTACACTGAGGGATGTGAAGCTGCTTCATTCCACAGTGGAGCTTTCCAAACTTCAGCTCCCAGCTACTGCAGCTTGTTCTGGTTTATCGGGGTCAGGTGCTCAACCTGTCACAAGGTATCTGCAGGGATGACTTGATCATGCAATAATAGAATAYCCTGAGTTGGAAGAGACCCACCAGGATGATTGATCCAATTCCTTGGGGTCTCCCAGGACACCCCAACAATCCCACACTGCCCCTGAGAGTGTTGTCCAAATGCTCCTGGAGCTCTGGCAGCCYCAGGGCCGTGACCACTCCCTGGGGAGCTGTTCCAGTGCCCAACCACCCTCTAAAAGAAGAATATTTTCCTGATATCCAACCYACCCCCCCATGCCATGGTGTTCTCCCTCTTTCATGTCTCTATTCTCAGCACTGGGGCAGTTTTCCAGGCTCTACATCCCTTTTTTGACCCTTTTCAAATCCCCAGCAATATTTCCATAGATCCTTGGGATGGCAACAGAGTAACTGCACAAAATGTTCTGATTTCCTGGCCCTGCAGACAGMAAATTCCTGACTCAAGCCCTTTCCATACAGGCAGAAGTTGCAATAACCACTTTGGGCTCAGTGGAAGACACTTATCCACAATAGTCCCTGGATCCCTCTTTGAGTTTCTCTTTCCTTGGATGGCATCACATTTTGGAGGTATCATCTGCAAWTTTTTTGTTCCCAGATGTGGTAACAAGTGGCATAATTACGATGGCTGTTCAAATATTGAAATGAGTTACTTGTGTGCAGCGTTTCTGGGAGATGGGAGAAGGGATGAGGTTTATTGGAACTCTATAAACATGCAAAATGTTTTCTGCACACAGTTTCCCATTTCTGTTTGCACAGATGTGGGTTGTGTCAGCACAAAAACCTCTGCCAAGAAGGATAAATTAAATCCAAAGGTTTGGATAAGGCAGATAGGTAGAATGATCCACTGGTGCCTCTGCACAACATCTCTAACCCCTTTTTCCTCCCTTTTTCTAATCACTAAATATAGCCAGTTCTGTTGAAAAATGTAAAATTCCAAGTTGTGATGAAGGATAAAGGGCTTGGGTAGAAATCAAATAAAATAAAGCAAAATAAAATAAAATTTAAAAATAAAATTTAAAAATAAAATAAAATAAAATAAAATAAAATAAAATAAAATAAAATAAAATAAAGCAAAATAAAATTTAAAAATAAAATTTTAATAAAATTTTAAAAAATAAGGTAAAATAAAACCAAAATAAAGCAAAATTTTGATTTTTTTATCTTTTAAATTTTTAAWTTTTTTTWATTTTTATTTTGGTTTAGAAAAGCAAAATAAAGCAAAATAAAATAAAGTCAAATAAMATAAAATATTTAAAATACAGTAATGTAAAATAAAACAGAATAGAATAATAGAAATTTTGAAGATGCAAAGAAATACACTCCAATTGAAGAGACAAAAGAAATTACAGAATAAATTGTCATAATCAAAGTTGAAGAGAATTTTCCATTGTCTCCCGTGCCACTCTGTGGGAATTTTCCCAGCCCAGGCAGCTGTAAGGGAGGAGGGGCACTCGGAGCTTCTGTGCTCCCATTCTCCCTCTCCCTCTCTTTCTCTGTCAATAAATGTCTGCAATCATATTCCTGAGCTCCAGTGTGATTTCAAGGTTCATCTCTTCCATGCAGCTCAAACACTAATTATCCCAGCTGTAATTAGTAAGATAATTAAATACTGGCTCGCTCATCACTCTACCTTGTGTCGGGTCATGATTCTCCCAGAAGACCTTGAGCAGTTGCTCAAAGCTGATGTTTTGTGGCTCAAACACCACCCGGACGGCCTCGGTGTGCCCAGTTCTGCCTGCAAATTCAAAATAAAATCAGATTTTAGCAGTGACAATTAGCCAGGGCACACTCAGGGTTTTGTCTCTGCGATTCCAAGCATGGTCCTTTGGTTTTGTCTCATGTTTTCCTAAACATAAATAAATAAATATAAATATAAATAAGTAAATAAATAAACAAAATACTTGGATTTAGCACCATTTACACCCGATCTTTTTTGCACAATATTATGTATTTCTGTCAACTCTACTAAATCTGTTTGTTCAGACAGGGCCATCGTGAAATAAACTGTTTAGAGAGACAAAGAGAGAAAACAGTGATGTTGTTACAGCAGTTTCTTAGCTTAAAGGAGAAAAAAATTAATAATTCTAACAAATATATAACTGAAAACCAGCAAAATATCTTAAATATTCTAAATAGAGTATTAAAATATGAAAACTTTTATGTCTAAGCTGTCTTGACTGGGTTTTGTTTCTGTGAAGATATGGATAATATAATTGATTATATAATTGAAATAATTATCATTACAATAAAATATCAATAATATTGATGATGATTAAAACAAATGTCAAGGGTGTGTTTCACATGATCATACAAATAATTCCAAACTGTTTCACAATATCCAACAGGCTCAAAAGTGTCAAAGAAAGCGTGGCTGAACTTCAAAATTTATGACAGCAGAAACACAAGGAAGATTAGCWGATGTTAAATCACTTACAAAAATATTACTCTTATTTTTCAGTTACACTCTGGACAATTTTTTTTTCATTTCTGACTTGTTCATGACTCACAATATTATTGAAAAATCCAACTTCTGAAGGATCTGGCCACATAATTCATTTAAATTTTAATTAATAGCAATATTGATGAGTGCTCAGACTTCTCAGGTGAGAATCCACTGATTAAAGAGTATTTTAGGTTTTATGTATGTTTTATATTTTATAATTTAAAAATTAGACATTCATGAACGGGGGAAAAAATCCCATCCTTCAATTAAATTATAAGAAGCAAATATCAAAAGAATAAACTGGATCTGCCTTTTTGGTGGGGACATATTAAGCTCCTTGACCACATTAGGGAGGTTTTTATTTAATTTACACCAGCACAAACTCCAGATTTATTCCACTGATTTCAACAGAATCAAGGAATTCCACAGAGGGTGAATMTGGCCCAGTGCTGGCTCCTGAATGAGCTGTCACCAAACAAGAAAAATCAGATTCTGTAACTGAGGAGGGTTCAGTAGAGGCATGAGGAGAAATTCGAATTTTAAAACAATAGAAAGAAATAAAAAGGATGCTGGGAAATATTAAAAAGCCACAATGGGGCAAAGTGTGACAGCATTTTATCAGCTAACAGGGCACCCGAAACAAAACCTAAACAAGGCACAGAGAGCTGATAAAAGGGATTTGAAAGACTGGGATTAAATTTAGTCTGGAATGCAGAGGAGTAAAGGAGGACACATCTGAGATATTTGTAGTCTAGATCTGATAAAATCAAATTGCTCCCTATCTCATAATAGCAAAGATCTGCTCAGTGAGATGAAAAGAGAATATCCAGGTTTCCTGGGAGCTGGAGTGAAGCCAGGTCCCCCTGTCCTGCAGSATGTCCCCAACTGTGACCCAATTCCTCTCTGCCTTTTACAGTCCAGAGAAGCAGCTCATTATCAGAAGCCAAATTCGGGTGGTGGGAAGCAGGAAGGATCACCCATTCAGCAGAATAAAAAGACAAGTTAGAGAGATAATTGGCTTAACAACCAAGTGAAATGGTCTTCAACAAGAACTGATGGCCAGCTTAGGTCAGGGATAGAATTYATTCCAAATTTCGTGGTTTAATGTCATTGATCAGCAAAAATCATGAATTTGGTGGTGTCCAAATTGGGACTTTTGCTGTAGCTTGAGGAGAAAAAGGAGAGAGCACAACCAGTGGCGTGTCCAGCTCGCCCAAGGTGACATCCTTCTCATTGGTCACACAGGCACAGGGCGGGCACATCTCAGTGGGTGTGTGTCCCAGGATGAGGTTATGATGCTTGTATCCCCATTYCTGTGTTCTGTTTATGCTGGATATYWTGTTCTGTGCCTTCAAGATTGGCTYKGAAGAGCGMAWGTTTTGTTTTGGTTTTGYTATCAGCCGCTCCCCCAYGGCTGGTGGGATACAGAKACAGGGCAGTACATGGTACTGCTTTTGATTTTTGCTTGGCTTTTTGCTTTGTTCTTGCTTTTGCTTCTGCTTTGCTCTTGATTTTTCCTTCTGCTCATTASTTAGTTTAGCTAAGCAGTCCAAATTTTTCCCTGGACTGTTTTTCTTTCTCTTTTTTGGAACCACTTGAAGCTGCTCTGGACTGGGACCTGGGAACACCGAGGGTTTGCACCTTGTGGCTGCAGCAGCTGCCCCAGTGCTGGAGGGACTGATAACAGAGCGACCACCCCCAAGAGATTCTTTCTGAATTTGTCATCTTTTCCAGAGCGGTGAAAGAGTGGTGTCACCCAGTATTGTTCATTTTGTGTGCTGGGGGTGCTGTGCCTGTTAAATGAACAGGTTCTTTCCACTTCTCTCAGAGGAATCCTTCCCAAACCGATTGAGGGCCGTGTGGATTTGCTTTCTGGAGGGGGCCCTTTTGGAGGTTTTCTCCCAAATTTGCCCTAAACCAGGAGAAGGAGTGTTGCACTTCTCTGTGGGTGTGGCACAGCAATTTGAGCCATAAACAGGGGTGTGGCAGATCTCTGTGGGTGTGGCACAGCGATTTGAGCACTAAACAGGGGTGCGGCAGATCTCTGTGGGTGTGGCACAGCTATTTCAGCACTAAACAGGGGTGTGGCACATCTCTGTGGGCGAGGCATGGAAGTTTGCATGGCAAACAGGGGTGTGGCATGTCTCTGTGGGTGTGGCACAGCAATTTGCACAGGCAGGGTTGCAGGTTTTCTCCCACTAGTGGGGTTTTTAGTTTGTTATTTGCTGTGGTTTTGTTGGTTGATTTTGGTGGGTTTTTTTGTTTTTTGGGTTTTTTGTTAGTAATGGTTTTCACATGATCAAAAACTTCAGTTAGTGAAAGTGTATGCAGCCAAATAGAACCCTCCAGAAAGGATGTGTCTGTCCAGACCCCTTCCTGGGCAGAGTGTTTGAGTTTATCAATGGTACCAGGGGGTGTTCCAGAAGAAGCCTGCCTGCAGTGTGAACAGGTGAATGATCTCCTTTCACTGGTGGCTGAGCTTAGGGAGGAAGTAGAAAGGCTAAGGAGTATGAGGGAAAGTGAAAGGGAAACAGATTGSTGAGGTTCTGCCCATCCATCCTTGAGGGAGGCCCACCAGGAGTCAGAGGACTCCCACTCCTCCCACTGTCAACAGGAGGACACACCTGGTGGATGAAGGGGAGTGGAAATGGGTCCTTACTCCAGGTGGTAACAAAAATTCCTCCCGACCTCCATCACCTTCCCAGCAGCCACTTCAGAATAAGGATGAGGCCCTGGGTGAGGAGGGTCAGCCAGAGGTCACAGAAAATCATCTGCCCAGGGAGCCTCTCAATTAGGATTCATCYGTCAGACAGATCACCACCTCTGGCATCAAAAAGGAAAGAAGGGGAGTTGTGGTGGGTGACTCCCTTCTGAGGGAACAGAGGGCCCCATATTTCAACCAGACCCATCCCACAGGGRGTTCTGCTGCCTCCCTSGGGCCCAGGTACAGAATATCACTGAGGAACAACGTGGGCTGATCCAGCCCTCTGATTATAACCCACTGCTGATACTCCAGGCTGGCAGTGATGAGATTGAAAAGAGGAGCATCGGGGCAATTAAAAGGGACTTTAAAGCAGTGGGTCAAGTGGTTGATAGGGCAGGAGCACAGGTAGTGTTCTGCTCAGTGCGTTTGGTGCACAGAAAAACAGTGAAAGGAATAGCAGAGTCCACATTATCAACAAGTGGCTCAAGGGTTGGTGTCATCAGCAGAATTTTGGGTTCTTTGATCATGGGGCAGCTTTTCTKGCACCTGGCCTGCTGGAACTGGATGGACTCCATCTCTCTGTTAACAGCAGAAAGATTTTAGCTCAAGAACTGGCAGAACTCATTGAGTGGGCTTTAAACTAGGTTTGAAGGGGGAAGGGGATGCAGCTGAGCTGTCTAGAAGCAGGCCCAAGGGTGGTAAGCCTGAGTTAGGGGTGAAATCAGTAACCAAGTCTCGCGGCTCTATCTGGTCAGAGTGACCTCGAGATGTGTTTGTTAGTAAGTCTTTTTTCCCAGCGATCGAAAAAGGAGTCAGAGCTCTTCAGTTCTCGTTCTCAAGTTTGTTTATTGTTCCTTATCTATAAAATTCTTTCTCCTGGCCTGCCAAGGTCCGCTCAGCAGGTCAGACAGAGGCACTCTGACTGCCTCAGGGCGGTGTTATCTTTTTATACTAAAAACTACAATAATTTCCCAATACCTATCACCTATGTTAGACAGTCTGTCTCTACTGTAATCCAATCCAAAAGTGCCACCATCACAGCAGAAAATGGAGGCCAAGAAAAAGAAAGACTGGACACGCCCAGATCCCTCCATCTTGCCCCCTGAACCCCCATTTGAAAACCCCCAAAAAATCTATTTTTCACCCCATGACAAACTAATTGATTCTACTTAGACTTTTGTGGCTTGCAGATCCTCATATAAGGTTGGTAATTTGCTCCATGGGTCATAATCAAAACCACAGGTGCCTTGGGTTCTGTGCCAGGGTCTCTGAGCCCCCTGGCAGGGGTTCAGGCAATCCAGRACAGCCAGAGGGATGTCCTGAATTCCAACAGCCAAGCAGTGGTGGAGTGCCCATTCCTGGATGTGTTTAAAAAGAAAAGTTTGGATGTGGCACTTGGTGCCATGGTTGACTTGAGGCATGAGGACATGGATTGGACTCAATGATCTTGAAGGTCTCWTCTAACCTGTGATTCTGTGTGATTCTGTCTGTGATTGTGCAACTAAAATCAGATTAAAGAGTGGCTTCTGACTTCAGTATTTTTATTTTCTGTAAGCCAACATGAAGCTTATGAAAGGTTTTTATCACTCAGGAGCAAATTACTTGCCTCAGATGAACAGTTTTAGATCACAGGAAAGTTTCCTGAAGAACTTAAAAACAACAGAGGTTTTACCTTTCCTCCTGACAGAAACAGCAATTACACCTTGTCAACACTGCCTGCTCCTGCTAATCCAGAAGTTCAAAGGATCAGCCTCCTTTTCTTCCCAGAATAAGGAAATAATGGTGCTCCTCTGAGAACTATAGCCTGACCTCATGAAAAATATCCTCAGATGTGTGGCTAAGAGACTGTTAGAATAGATTTAAAATCAATATTCACCCTCAGGGGAAAAGAAAGGAAGTAATGCTGCTGGTCCTACCAGATTCACCTCTCATTTTCCTCAAAGCCTTTCCACAATACAGTGGATTTTCCTTCTGCTGTGGCTCTTTCTAATAACAATCTTGGCATTGGTGACTTTTTGCATTAGGCTTGAGTCTGACTATGAAAACAGAATAATCCCATTTTGTTTGTGTCTCACACACTTGGTAAATCCAATGCCAAAAGAACACAGYATCAACCCATCTCACTACTCCTCTRTATGGTGAAAAAAACAATTGAAAKATTTCTAATCAAACCATTTTTGTAAGAGTTCTTAATATGSAGAGGCAGCAATCAAAAAGAAACAGTAAGCCCACTTGTTCTCCAAAAACCTGCGTGTCTTTAACATTCAACAGCCTGACACTCAGGAGCTGCAAGGATTTCAAATTATGTGAGTGGGAGATGTGATTCTCTCAGTGACATCCAGCTCTTCACCTTAGTGCCTCCTTCAGAATTCCTCCTGAAATGTCCACTTATATTGTCAGAGAGTCACAGTGTCCTCAGTTCACCCTCTGCTTTWAATTAGCAGATCTTTAATATCCCACAGCAAAAGTTTGAACAAGTACAGACATTTCTAGAACCCTCAATGTCTGGATCACATTTTTTAAATAATTTATGGAATTATAAATATAATTCCATGTACTGCTCACTGTGCAAACAGAAACGCTTTCTTTATCAGAGCCATTATCAGATTTCCAGTGCTGGAGATCAGTTCCTTCAGCTCTGGAAGAGCTTTAACCATTGAAGAACCTCCCAGCAGAAGGGAAGACTTTATTACACCGAGGCASAGAGGGCTGAGTGCCAAGAGCAGATTGTCTGTTTATCCTGGATCCATTTCCCACTTAGAAAACACGGCCTCTCCCAGAGGATTAACTCCAGCGAGCTCCTTCAGTGGGGATTCCAACCCTGGCAAAAACATCCCCTCACAAAGAGCAGGAGAAAAAGATGTCTGAGTGACACATTTTCAATTCCTTTCCTCCCTAAGAGCATTTAGACTCTCACCTTCTTAATCACGTCCCAGGTGAGTGCCCAAGCCGAGGGATTAGGGAAGAGAACTCATTCTTTTTAACTGGCTGGATCCAGGRAGTGTTTAATTATCTCCAGCAAAGTGGAGCAGCTTCCTAGGGCTGGCTGGAGAKCTCCTCACCTGGGAGTGTCCYAGCAGCCACCTCCACCTGGCCCTGCCTCAGGTGAATTATATTCTACAGTGCAAAAATTCCAAAACTTCTCCCTCCTGCCTCGATTCTGCAATAAAAAAGGACCTGGCTCTTTGGAGAAATAAGGTCCTGACTCCAGTACAGAATCCCACCATAGTTTGGGCTGGAAGGGAGCACAAAGATCCTTTTTTTCCCATTTATTTGTACTCAGGTCTATTTAACAGCTCTTCATTACCAGAATGGCCCAGAGTCTGAGGARCAGCTTATCCATTACAGCTCCTGCTCCCTGTGTATTCCATAAAGAGCASATAATGGCTTCTCACACATTTTCAAAGAGTTCTCAGAAAATAACTCYCTCTTTTCTCACCTCTTCCAGGAATCCCTGAACTGCCCCTGTGCTTGYCACACCAACAACACAACCTCTTTGGGATCCCAGAATGGTTTAGATTGGAAGGGACCTTAAATCTCATCCCATCCCACCCCCTGCCATGGGCAGGGACACCTCCCACTATCCCAGGTTGCTCCAAGCCCTGTCCAGCTTGGCCTTGGACACTTCCAGGGATCCAGGRGCAGCCACAGCTTCTCTGGGCACCCTGTGCCAGTGCCACGATGCCAATGTGGAATGTAAAGAAACACAACCAAACTTCAGCACTCACCGATTTGGGAGTTAAACCAAACTCTGTTATCTGAAGTCATGCCCCAAGTGAAAATGCAAAATACTACCCAAAAAATGGTCATGGGAAGGTCTTTTGGGCTTCTYTTCCTCCAAACCAGCTAGGGAATTTTTATTAAGTCATGGTTATTGCTTCCAAAATTTCTGGCGCCTTCTTATTAGTTAAATAAATAAACCAAAGGTTCAGCACTAAAATACTGAGAACCCAAATTTTGGGTGTCCCCTTCCCTTTACATTTTTACCTTTGAACCAATAAGCATAAAAAGAAAGGAAATAATCCCAGATTCATGGATTTTTAATAAGAGTCCATTAAAATATTTTTATTTTAATTCCTGCCCCACACTGAAAGAATTTAATGGAACAGATCCTTATTTTGTACTTCTGCACTGGCACTAACATGTGGCTAAYTTATTTTACCTCCTTCTTTATATTTTAAACCACTTTAATGACTTTACCAGCACTGAACTAGGAGATAATGCTTGGTTTATTAACCACTGTGAATTTCTGCTTTAGAAAATATCGTTCTTTAACTTCYCAGTGTGATCCACACTCTTTTTTCATCCAGTTTTATCAAAACATGTCAATCCTCTCCAGCAAGAAGCCAATTTATCACTATGGGCTGGCCAGTCCTGCAGTTCTAAATCAAAATAAATTGTCCATAAATTCTAGAAACTTCCTGAAACTTCTGCCTGGACCACAAAAAAAGGTATTTTTTAATACCTACAGAAAGTACCTCATGAAGCAGCTATGGTRTGGTGCCTCTGCAGAGAAAATGCTATTAAATTTTGTTTATTTGGTTTATTAGAGGACCGGTGAATCACCCARTGAGTGAAAATTCATAAAGATAAGAAAATTTGCTGATAAAACAATGAACTGCTATTTCTGGTGCCTTCTAGAATGGCTTCATTTTTTACCTCTTAGAAACAAAACCAAGAGAATAAAATTGCCAGTAAAAATTGGGGTTGAACATGCTGTTATTGTTACTTTTTTTTACAGAAATGCTTGTATTTTTCAGTAAACTACTTGAATTAAATTAAAAAAGATTGTCAGTTTTCACAAAAAATACTGATTTTTTTKTTAATCTGCCAAACAAAAGTACTAAATGAACCTGTTTCTTATTTGCAAGTATTTAAAATTTCTGTGGCAGAGCTGTAAAACTTTTCACTGTTGTTTGCTAAAATCCTGTCTGTTCTTTAGCAGCAAAACRGGTTTGATAAACAGAGTATTGATTGGTTTTGCTGAACAGAATATCTGSAAGTGAGACCACTGCTATAAACCCTTTTTATTTGTTAAATGACTGTACAGTGAACAGCCAATAAAAGGGGGAAAATAAATTAAATAAACCTGTGGGGAAAAAAAGGAGATGGTAAAACTTTCCTTGTTCACCATACTTACCATAGGTTATGTTTTTATGGGCTGAATGTCCACACTAAAAGCCCTTAAAAGGGGATTACTTTAGTCCTGTGGAACAGATGCTGTTCCCAGTTGGAAAGTTCTCCTAGAAAAGATATTCTGGTTTAATTTCAGCCAAGTGAAGGAAAAATGTCAAAGATGGGTTTATAATTAACACCATGGTCCTATGGAATACAAGGTCTTGTCAGCCAAACTCCATTTCATCCTCCCATGAAATTACAAGTCTGGCTGTAATAAATGTGGGATGTAATAGCATGGATGGAACTTAGGCTTTATTAGTGCATTTGACTTATTACTTCATGACTGATTAAAAAATTAACACTCCCCCATATCGATAGTGCACGTGTTAAGTGGATTAAGAATTGTCTAAATGACATCTGTAAAAAAAAAAAAAATTGTCCAAAGGGAACAAGGCTCGAATGGCAGCATTTTTATCTGTCCTCTGCAGGGACTGCTACAGAGCCTGTTACTCTTAAAGCCCTTCATCAGGAATTCCGAAGAAATATAAAGCCTCAATTTATAAATTCTGTGGATAACTCAAATGAGGAGCTGATGGGATGGTCTTACAAAGCCATTTCTTGCTGCACAGGGGCCACTGAATCAAAAATGTATTAAAGAAGTCAGAGGTAAAATCKCTCCTGGAGGGAAAAAGGGACACACCTGGTACCTGCAAGTGGGGAACAACCTTTGAGGTAAAGGCAAATATTCCAAAAATATTCCAAAATTCCAAATAAACATGGAATTTCATTGCCACACTGYGATAAAAGGAAATAGGGCCTGAACTGGGATGTCAGAGAGAAAAGGGGTTGTAGGAACAGCTCTGGTGAGATCAACCCTGGCACTAAGAAATCCTGAAAAGTCATTTCAGTGACAGCCACCAAGTTCCAGATGAATTTTCCCTTTCCAAAAGGAACCCCTGGAGGTTTTTAACTCAAGGAGATGAGCACAGAAGGGGAAGGGGATGCAAAAGGGGCCTTTGAGAAAGCAGTGGAAAGGCAGATCAAGAGTCAGAGATAGGGATGGAGACCAGGGAATTCCAGATGAAACCWGCTTTTAGATATGGGTATGGAAAATGGTCCCTGCTCAGTTGCTCCACTGGATCTTGGGTTACTCCTCTAAACCCATGTCCTATAAAGCACCTCTCCATTTCCTGACATTTTCAAATCAGATCAGATTTCCTTCTGGGAGAGCTACTTCAGTCAAATCTGAGCTAAACTTAAAGGAAAAAGTGATAGGTCTTGATAAAACAGTAACACGATGAAACATAATGATCTACAATATAAAAATGTCAAACTAAATAATGCAGGGAGCCCTTACCAGCCTTAAAGGCTGGGAATATATGAGTGAATTTTCCCTTTTTCCTTTGTTCATTTGGCTTTAACAAAGCTTTTCTATGCCAAACTCATCTGTGCAAAGAATTGGGACTTTTCAGTTATCCTCTTTTCATCATGGTTGATGAGGAAGACTCTGACCCAACTACAAGTTCTATATCATTTTTATATAGTGGAGTTGAAATCTTTGAGCTATGGAGTTGAGAATAGGAAAAAAATCCATATTCTCACATCAAACAAATTCTCATTTAAAGCCCAAATTTAACCCTTAACTGACACATCCAATGGAAGGAGCCGTTACATTCCAATAATTTGCATTTCCTGGCAAATGGGTTATGCAAAGGTACTCCCTGGAAGTTGGATGGGGCTTGGAGCCCAGAGAAGCTGTGGCTGCCCCTGGATCCCTGGAAGTGTCCAAGGTGAGGCTGGATGGGCTTGGAGCAACCTGGGATAATGGAAGGTGTCCCTGCCCATGGCAGGGGGTGGCACTGRATGAGCTTTAAGGTCCCTTCCAACCCAAACCATTCTGTGATTTTATGCTTAAAACGATCACATTACAGGACAGATTTAGTGACCAACAATTTCAGATTCTGTGTTTGGGCAGAATTCAGTCTTAAACTGCTCAGTTTAGATTCCTGTTGGATCTTTTGGGCTGAATGAACTGTTTCCTCTAGGGAAATAATGGAATCATGGAATGGTTTGGGTGGGAAGGGACCTCAAGGATCATCTAGTTCCACCCCCTGCCATGGGCAGGGACACCTTCCACTATCCCAGGTTGCTCCAAGCCCTGTCCAGCCTGGCCAGGGATCCAGGGGCAGCCACAGCTGCTCTCCCTGTGCCAGGGCCTGCCCACCCTCACAGGGAACAATTCCTTCCCAATATCCCATCTAACTCTTCCTCAATAGCCCAAATATTGAGTTTTACCCGTTTGCTTCAACTGTGACTTGTTCTGAAGAAGGCAAATGGAAAAGAATTCCCTTTTGGCTGGAAAGGGAATGATATCCCAGGACACAGCAGGAGCAGAAGACTCAAATCTTCAGAAAAGAATTTTAAGACATGATTTCTTGGCAAAAATGGGTGAAATGTCTCAAACCAAAGCCATTCCGGGKGTCTGCTCTTGTACAGAAAAAGCTTAGATTTAAAAGTCAGTAATAAATACATAAACAACATACCTGGATTTAGTAACCCAGCTTCAATCTATAAAGGGAATTGTTTTCATGTCAATATAACAGAAAACATGATTGATTTTTTTTCCTGAAAACTTTACAGCTTTTAGCTGCCAAGGCTCTGTGCCACTGTTATGCAACACATAGAATTTCCTTAAATAAATGGGTGTAACAGAAAGCAAAGAATAATAGGAATGTGAGGAATATGTCATGCACTGAGAAGAGCTTTGAAAAGTGATAAATGGAGGTRAATATAATACCTGGGAACATCTATTAATAGCAAGCTGGAGAGTTGGAAAATAATAACTAATCTGGAATTTTAAAAACAAGAAATGAGAGTAAGATATTCTAATATTTAATATTTTTTATTAAAACTACAAAAAATGTGTTTTTCTCCTTGTCTCTCTAGAGTGAATCCAGTAAGAGAATACTACTTGGAGGAGATCTCTGATTAAAAKGTTTGGTTTCTGAAATGTGACAATTCTGACTCTTTCTGAAGCTGGAAACCACCAAAGAGCTTAGAAAAAATTGCGCAGATCTTATACCTGAGAACTTTAGACAGAAACCCATTTCAAAAAAGGATTTTTTTTTGTATTTACTCTGAAAGCTTCTCCTTCATAGATGTTTTTTATTAAACTACTCTGACAGTTCTATCATCAACATAAATAAGACTGGGATCATTGTTTCCCTCCTGATTTCCCCCAAAAAAATCTGCAAAAAGCAGTAGAGGTAACCTCGTTTCACCAGAGAGTATCAAAGTGCAAGGAGAAGGCAACAGAGCAAAGTTTGTGATGACAAACAGACACTCAGAGGGCAAAATGGGAGCTGGGATGAAAATTCAGAATTAATTTGCACTAGAAAATACTTCTAAGTCCATCAAAATTAATAAAAGAATTCTAGAAAGTTCTAAAAATGCCAAAAAACTGAAAAAGTCTTCAGGACAAACTATTAAAGAGATTCAAAAGATAAAATTTTGACAATTYATATATCTAGAACAGCTATAAGACRCATAATTAATTAAAATTATATTTAAGAATTTCATTTACAGTACTTTTCATCAAAGAGCTTTAGAAATTCTTCTATTTCTTTTAATTATAAATTACAGCCATTGCCCCTCTTCAAGTGATATTATTGCAAKGTTATTGAATGAGGGGGCCAAGAATTTGCCCAGTAGAGATATTGAGAATTGAGGTAAGGTCAGAAACGGGGAAATCAGGAATTTGCAGTCTTGGGTGCATTGTATGAATGTCTGCAAAGAGYAAAAAAGGAGAGTTCAAATCACAAAAAGTTACAAAATTGGTTGTCTGGTTGATAAAAAGGTATTTAAACACCTGAAAACTCTGTTAATCAAAAGACCTTGGAAGYAGAAAATCATCCTGGGAATTCATTTTTGCTTCAGCTCCTTGACTGTAAGTTTATTTTTCCCAACCACCATCATGAAGGTCCCTGCAGGGAGAAGAATTTTGCTCCATTCCCAGCGTCATCAGAGGCTCTATTCCAGAATATCCCATTTCYGATGGTGGAGAGAGGAATTCCTCATTCCTGGAATCTGAGCACAAACCCCTACTTAGCGATGAGAAGAATTTTCTTAAGGACTTGTGAGAAATACACTCCACAAAGCCCATTAAGCACAGAAYCAGATCAAACACCAGCTGAGAGACTTCTACAGCTACACGACCCAGGTCTGAGACCAGGTTTAAAAAACAAAGGGGAGTAGATCAATCACTGGCCCTTAATAAACCTTTACAGATATTTCTCCTTTTTTTTTTTTTTGTGGCCAACTTTTTAGACATTATTAATTCTCAATTTTAATGAATGGTTCTGCAAAGCTTAACCTCAAGAAGTCATGTAAAATGAATTATTACCATGATTAATTATGCTGGGATAAGCCAATAAGAGCAGCCTTTTTTTCAGYGACTAATACAATTAATTAAAATTAGTTCCAGTAAACAGTGCAGTGCTCACACAAAACAAAAAGTATTTTTGCTTTTTTTCTTTTGCTAAAATGTAAATATCATCATTCACATTAGACCAGTAAAACCATTTCCCTCCAGTTTAAGCCTAATGAACATTCACTGTATTTGATTATCCATTATTACTGTTCAACCAGCCCCAAAACAAGAGTTTTCAACTACACATCACTTGTATCCTTTTTATATTCCTATTTAAAAGAGATCATTTCAGCAAAGAAGGGATTTTTAATTCAAGTGAAACCAGTATTCTGTGACWTTTACTCCTCCAAAAAGGAATGACCAATTTGGACAACCCAAGAAGACAATGAGAAAAAAAACCCCCTATTGTTAATTTATTAAAAAACCCAGAAGTCATGGAATTAATATATGGAAGTAATGTGGATCACTGTGCTCTCATTTATGGATTTTTACATCCCTAATACTTGGAGAATTCCTTAGAATTTAGGAACAACAACTCTGACAAAAGGAGGGGCRCAAATTTCCTTTCTCACAGCTAACAAGCCTTAAAGATTTTTTTTCTTATATTGAAATGAGCTCWGGTTTTGCTGCACTGGAAGATCCTGGGGCCAAAAGCTGAAGTTACATAAATCCAACCTGGAATAAAATGCAATTTTCTAACACTGAGGGGGAAATGCTTGACATTATTTATCTTCTTAGGATATCATGGAAATCACAGAAGGGTTTGGGTTGGARGGGAGAATAAAGATTACCTCATGCCAACCCCTGCCATGGGCAGGAACACCTTCCATGATCCCAGGCTGATCCAAGCCCCATCCAGCCTGGCCTTGGACACTTCYAGGGATCCAGGGGCAGACACAGCTTCTCTGGGAATTCTGTTCCAGGGCTTCACCACCCTCACAGCCAAAAAGTCTTTCCCAATATCCCATCTATCYCTGCCCTCTGGCAGTGGGAAGCCATTCCCTGTGTCCTGTCCCTCCATCCCTTGTCCCAAGTCCCTCTCCAGCTCTCCTGGAGCCCCTTTAGGCTCTGCAAGGGGCTCTGAGCTCTCCCTGGATCCTTCTCCTCTCCAGGTGAGCACCCCCAGCTCTCCCAGCCTGGCTCCAGAGCAGAGGGGCTCCAGCCCTTGGAGCATCTCCGTGGATTCCTCTGGATTCATTCCAGCAGCTCCACATTTTCTTTTTTCAGCAGGGATAGAGAGCCCAGCAAATGACAACAGCCATATCCCAGAAGGTGGAAGGCTCAAACGGGACATTGGGAGAACCTCTGTCACCAGAAGGACCATCCTGCAGTGCATCCCTTCTGTAACCTCCACCCTGGAGCTGTTCCTGAGTTGCCTTGATGGCCTGATGAGTGCTGGAGATGGTCCTGCTTCCCATGAGAACTTGGAGTAAAGACCTCCAACCCCAATCTCCAGGATCCTACTCCTTGACTCTAATTACGGCCACAAATCACAGCTCATTGTCATCGTCCTCCATTTTAAATCAGAGATTTATTTTAGGTGAATCAGATCAGTCTGAACATATCAAGAAACTCTGGCATCTTAATAACTTTTAGCAGAATTTAGGAGTGATTTTACTTGCAAATACACAGTACTGGGAGCTGTCCTAGGTACTGGAATTAGATCTCTTCAATATTCCCAGGCACTGGGATTAGATCTCTTCAGTTGTCAATTGTTGGAATGGTCATTCCACGGTATTGGATCATCCTCTAAATGCCTCTCTCCCTACACACACAGTGTCCAAGGACAGGCTGGACAGGGCTTGGAGCAGTCTGGGACAGTGGGAGGTGTCCCTGCCCATGGCAGGGGGTGGAATGGGATGAGCTTTAAAGTCTATTGTGGGATTATGGGATTCTGTCATTCTATTCAACGAAATCTTTTTATAATTTTTTAAAAATATTTTTTTATATTTTTTATTATGATTCCACATATAAATTTGCACGGATATAATTCCTGAGTTGGGAAATAAGGCAAGAGAAACATGAACCCTCCCCAGAAATGGGATGTAAGTGTGTGAGGGATGGCCCCCTGTATTATGGGTCATACAGGGGTTCTCACATGCTCCTTCAGCACCTGGAATGGTTCAAGGATCAGAAATGTGTGCAAATAATCATAACAAATTATCCTCTCTTATATTTTATCTCTTCCTAAGCCTTCCAGAAGTCCCAACTCTGCTATGGCCTGGCCCAGCTGTTATCAGTCACATGAGAGACTCTCCTTTACAAATCTTCAGAATTAAAGATGGGATTAAAAATAAAAATAATACAAAAGAAACCCCACCAACTTGCATTTAGCAAGCTTATAATAAAAATTAAAAGATACTAATAAATACTGTGCTTATAAGCTGGTCTAAATCTATCCAAAATGCCCCGCAGTGAAGTCTTACATCAGTTATTATTGAAACATTAAATGCTTTTCTTCCAGGCTTCCAGCAATCAATTTAACTTTCAGTCATCTTGTCCCCATATGTGCTGCTCCTGTTGATGAAATGGCTATTAATAAAGGAATAGATGGCTATGAATCAAAGCAAGCTCTACTTAATCACATTAATCCAGAGTATGTTAAAGGCTTCAATTTTCTAAATAATTTTGGGCTTAATGCCTCTGAGATGGGCAGACTGCTCTATTGATGCAGCATCTGGTCCAATTTAAGCTGCATTGTGAAGGAGGAATTGTTAGGCCCTTGCAAAATTAAGGAAGACTGACAGTTTTAGGGATGCAACCAAAACTGCTACGGCTGAGACAAAAGATCCTGCAAGATATTGAAAAAGGGCCCGCGACAATTAAAAGGCAGCCCCTGCTCTGCAAATGCAGCTCCAGTGCTCAGTGAATTGTGTATGATTAACTTACTCCTCCTGATGGGATGAGCACTCCACACACTTCACCAGCGCCGTATTTTCCAGTCATTGAACATCCAACAGCTGCTGCTGTGAAATATGTTCACTTACCCATTACATTGGGATACCAATTAGGGAGGAATTATTTCAAAGGGAATGGCACCACCACCAACACTATCCTTGCAAAAGCAGAAATTTCTGGCTTTGGGATTTTTTTTCCCCTGCCGAACGTATTTTTTATCATTATTATTATTATTATTATTTTTGTAAATGGAGGAACTTTGCAATGAAATTAGATTTGCCTTGGCGTGTAGCACTGAAATGCTTCTGCATTCAACTCAGATTTTTAAAAAAAGTATTTTAAATAYTTCTAGGGGGAATAAAAACCTTCATTGGAGAACTGGTTTTAAATGTTTTCAGAATATTTCTGTAGGAGAATGAGTTTAAAAACCCAATCTTCATAGAAAGTTGTCAGTGAAGGAGACAACATGGTACAGTCCACCTACATTTTAATATTAAAACTAACATTACATTTGCTATTACATTTTTATAATATTTAATATTAAAATTACAAGAGCTTCAGGGGCAGATATTTTGTCAGTAACTTGATTAGAAATTAAAAGTAAATCAAATGAACTTAGTGAATTTTTACTCCATATGTAAGGAATGAATGAAGCCAGAAAGTCACATTCTGCAGAGCTGTAAAGATCTGTCTGAAATCTTTAATTTTAATTAAAATAATGTTTGAGTTAAATAYACAGAACAGTTTGGGGGGCAGCCATTGAATGTAGTTTGTAATATTAAATATTGCAGAATGTGGACAATTATAAGGTGCCCAAAGAAGATTTTATATTACACACTGGAACACCTACTTCATCTTACAGGACTTGGGAGGAATCAGAACTTTAAAAGAAAGATTAAAATTAAGCAAAATATTCAGATCTATAGTTCCTCTTCAGCTGAATAAAATAATTTAGATGTATAAATGTCACCATCATATTTTCTGAAAAATCTTTGCCCAGGATTTCTCTCCTGGGAAGCTGAGAAGCCTCAGAGAAAAAGGAAAACAATATTATCTCACTTGCTTCTCCAGTGTTTTGCTGCTTTGGAATGTGGTTGGAGATTGTTTATCCAACATGTGAATTGTTTTTACTTAATGACCAATCACAGTCAGGCTGTGTCGGGATTCTGAGGCGTCAGTCACGAGTTTTAATTAGTATCTTGTTAAGCCTTCTGTAAGTATCCTTCCTCTATTCTTGAGTATAGTTTAGTATAGCCTAATATAATATAATATAATATAATATAATATAATATAATATAATAATAAATTTGCCTTCTAAGAACATGGAGTCAGATTCATCTTTCCTCCCCACAATGGGAGACCCTGAAAATACCACATATAAACACCAAAATGTATCAGCTAAAAATCTCTATGACTCCAGCAGACAAAACACAACTTCTGAGTTCCCCTTGCTGCCTGTGCTTTCCTCCAACACTCAGGCCCAGAAAAATCCATATATCCATGGATTTCAAAGCCCCTTAGAAGATAAGATAAACTATCTCCCTTTTTTTCATGAGTGAGGACAATGGGCAGGAAGAGATGAAGGTCACCCAAAGTCAGCCTTGGAGCCAGGAATGAAAGGGAAGGAGCTGAACCTGCAGGTAACAGCCCAGCTGCCCCTGCTCTGTCGCCCKGATTTTTTAAGATTTTCTGAGCCTTCTGATGTTTACATTCTTGTAGCAAACATTCTCACACACTTTCTGTAGATAACTTATTGTTTTGCATTCTTTTAKGGAGGAGGAGAAATTTGATGGGCTGTTGGTTCGTCCAGTGTCATCGGAGAGGCGGCACTTTCACCCTCCAATCCACTGTCACTTTTGGAAATCTGTAAATGTTGGAGTCAGGAAATAAACTTCCCTTTTTTCACCTTAGAACAGCAGTGTGTGCGTTCATGTTGTTTCGTGTCCTACAGTGACACTGCTCCTCCTCCCATCCTGATCCAAAGGGCTGCCAGGCAAATTCCAGCAGGGAACCACTGCTGAGGAACACCAGAGAGGCAGGAGCAGCAAAGGGGAGGAAAACAGATCCCAGCACATCCCCTGAGACACCTGTGCTGCACTCGGAATGGAGTGGGAATGGCTTTGGCTGCAGACAAGGAGCAGCTCCATTCCCAGGAAGGGTTTCAAAAGGGGTTTTATGGCCAGGAGGGGAGAGGGGGATTCTGCCCCTCTGCCCCTCTCAGGTGAGACCCCACCTGCAGAGCCGCCTCCAGCCCTGGGGCCAACAGCAGGAGGATGTGGAGCTGCTGGAGAGAGCCCAGAGGAGGCAACAGAGATGCTCCAAGGGCTGGAGCCCCTCCGCCCTGGAGCCAGGCTGGGAGAGCTGGGGGTGCTCACCTGGAGAAGGCTCCAGGGAGAGCTCAGAGCCCCTTCCAGGGCCTAAAGGGGCTCCAGGAGAGATGGAGAGGGACTGGGGACAAGGCATGGAGGGACAGGACACAGTGAATGGCTTTCCAGTGCCAGAGGGCAGGGATGGATGGGATATTGGGATGGAATTGTTCCCTGTGAGGAACAATTCCCTCTGAGGCACACGGGGTGCCCAGAGAAGCTGTGGCTGCCCCTGGGTCCCTGGAATCATCCAAGGGCTGACAGGGCTTGGATGAACCTGGGATCATGGAAGGTGTCCCTGTCTATGGCAGGGGATGGGGTGGGATGAGCTTTAAGGTCACTTCCCACCCAAACCCTTCTGGGATCCCAAAGAGGTTGTGTTGTTGGCGTGACAAGCACAGGGGCAGCTCAGGGATTCCTGGAAGAGGTGAGAAAAGAGGGAGTTATTTTCTGAGAACTCTTTGAAAATGTGTGAAAAGTTCTATCTTCTCTTTATGGAACACACTGGGAACGGGAGCTGTAATGGATAAGCTGCTCCTCAGACTCTGGGCCATTCTTGTAATGAAGAGCTGTTAAATAGGCCTGAGTACAAATAAATAACCACTTGTCGTGCCGCTGATTTATAAAGAACTCATTTCTAGGTGTAATTCTATGGCAACAGCTTTTGTAAGGCACTCTTTGACACTGCAGCAGAGCTCCTGTTTAACAATTCAAATGCAGAAAAGATGGGTATAAAGGAGGCAAAAAGCAACTCAGTGAGATCCCTGCTTGCAGCTCAATTGTTTTGATGAATTCTCCCCTCACACGTTATATGAACATCTCGTGTGCAGACAAATCCTGTTTCATGGGAACAATGGGTGTGCATGGAGAAAAGTCTATTATCATATGGAAAATAAAGGAATTAGAGGAGAATCAGAGGCGATAAATAGATGAATATGCAGGGAGACACTTGGCTTTCCACTCAGTTGGTCTGCAGGATTTGCCTTCCATATCTGCTGTGACACTGATTATTCCTGCACTTGGGTGGATCAAAACTGCCTGGCAGAAAAGCAGGAGCAACAAATGCAGTTCTGCTGCAAAGCTGTGCCATTTTTAATTCACTATTTTATTTTCCAGAGCTGCCTGAAATAGTCATCCCTCAAGCAGGCCATAGAAATGATTCTCTTTATTATGCAAAGTTCCATAAAACTCAACTGCTGTACATGAAAGATACTGCTAATCTTTAGAGACTTTGGGTTGGAGTCTGTAAATTTTTTGGGAAAGACCAGGAAAAGTATTTTGCTCTTCCTAGCTAATTAGATCTGGAACTGTGGAAGCTGGTAGTAAAATATTGCCAAATTTTGGTGTGACAGCCCTTGGTTCAAATACCTGCCCAGGGAGTTTGGAGTCTGGATCCCAAAGGACTCTCAAAATAAGAGAATATTCTTTTGAAAGTCTCCCAACTCCAGGTTTAGGGGAAATGCTCAGGAAGCACATTCCTCACATGTCCTGGTAAAGCCAGGCCACTGCTGAGACCCAAGTGTGAGATTATAAAATTATAAAATCATCAGGGTTGGAAAAGCCCCTCCAAGATCATCAAGTCCAACTGTTCTCCAGCACTGCCAAGGCCACCACTCATCCATGTCCCCAAAGGCCACATCCACATGGCTTTTAAATCCCTCCAGGAATGAGGGCTCCACCTTGGCAGCCCCTTCCAATGTTTGACCAATCTTTCCATAAGGAATTTTTCCTAATAATCGTCCTGAACCTTCCCTGGCACAGCCTGAGGCTGTTCCCTCTCCTCCTGTCCCTGTTCCCTGGGAGCAGAGCCCGACCCCCCTGGCTGTCCCCTCCTGTCAGGAGYTGTGCAGAGCCACAAGGTCCCCCCTGAGCCTCCTYTTCTCCAGGCTGAGCCCCTTTCCCAGCTCTGTTCCCTTCCCTGGACACCAGGAGCCAGGTGAGAAGTTTRTTTTCTTCTACTGCTTGGGGTAATCTTGGCAGGGAGAAGAAGAGACAGAAAGGAAAGGTCCTGGCATCCATTCCCAGAGTTAACATCTGGGCTGATGCACCTGGCAGCAGCTTCATGCCAGGCACACTGTGGGAAGCCAAATCTCTGCTTTTCCCTGTGCAAGAATCTCATCTCGTTTGCTTCTATTTCCATATTTTGGATTATTTGGATTATTTAGATATGGATTCCATTTTCCCCTTTGGATTACATATTGCTGCACATTCAGGAGAAGAGGGAAGAAGGTCCTCTCTCCACYCAAAATCTGACCTAGTTAATACAAACCGGATCCTACTTTCCTTTTGCTCCCCAGCCTAAATTCAGCTCAGACTAAAGACACCAGATCCCAGCCTATGCATTTCCATTTAATTTTAGCTTCACCTAGAGACTTCTGACCAGCTCACAAAGGCAGCTGGGACATGAGGGGAGAGCTCATTACACGTTGCTCCTGTCTTTGAATACCTCTGAACACCTGCAGAAGGGTTGAGCTGGCCCTGAACACAGAGCAACGAGGCAGGAGAGAAAATGAAACCATTTGTTAAAACAAAATAAATGAAGCGGTGAAAAATAATGGTCCCATCTGCACCTACCACTGGTTCAGGGTCAGCTCTGCTGGAGCCAAAAATTTCAAAGGAGAAGGATGGAATAGAATCCTGACCACCTCCCCCACYATCACCAGCCCATTCAGATAATAATAATAGCAAAAATGTCAATATTTAGCACTCTTGCAATGCTTTGTAGCTTCAAAACATTGCAGAAACAGGGCAGGATCAGTGAGAGTGGAACTTCTTTTTCCAAGGTCTGTTTGCTCCTTGGTAGCCACATTTTTATCTTATCATCCTATTAACAGGCTGAGAGAAATTTCTTCCTGATGTAACACCATTAACATCAGCAGAATTATGTCTAGGATCAGTTTGACCCAATTTATTACTTTTTTAGCAGATGATAAGTGTGCTATAATGGTGTTCCATTGGACTTGGAACAAAGAATTTTCACAGCATTCAGCAGAGGGAATGACATGATTAAGCCTTGTGTCCTTTCCAAATAAAAATCTAAGCCATTATAACACAAAAAAAAAGTAAGTGAGGAAAAAAAAGGAAAAAAAAGGAAAAAAAAAAGAAGTAAACAATGTGTAATTATGACAGTCAATGATAATTCAAACTTTCAGTTTAGCCCATGGTACCTGTCACCTCTCAGGATGAATAAAGCAAATTTGTGGCCAGGATAAATCAGGATCTCCTTAATCCCAGGTCACGGATCACCTTTTTGCTTTCTATAACACACTGACAGGAGGGTGCAGGGAGGTGGTGTCAGACTCTTCTGGATGAGACAAAACAGCCTCCAGCTGCCTAGTAGTGGTTTAGGGTGGATATTAGGAACAAATTCTTCATGGAAACAATTATCACACACTGGCTCAGGCTGCCCAGGGCAGGGGCGGAGTGACCATCCCTGGAGTGTCCAAACAATGTGTGGATGTGGCACTTGGGGGCATGGTTTGCTGGTGGTGCTGGTTGATGGTTGGACTCGATGATTACCAGATTTTTTTCCAAATTTTCCAGTTTTTCCAGCTTTACTTATTCCATGAATGGAGGCCACAAAGTACCAGCAACAGGAATGCAGCTCWGTTTTTCATGGCTTACACGATCCCTGAGAGGAACAACCAACYCCATCCATATCATGGGTCGCAGACATCTTTTATGAAAAATCCTTTCCTTAGGAYTTTTTCCTCTTGAGAAACTGAGAGGCCTCGGGAACAAAATGTAAACATTGATTATTTGCTGCTGTGGAATGCAACAGGTGCATCTGTGATTGGTCCATGTTGGATGTTTCTGATTAATGGCCAATCACAGCCCAGCTAGCTCGGACAGAGAGTCCRAGCCACAAGCCTTTGTTATCATTCCTTCTTWTTCTATTCTTAGCCAGCCTTCTGATGAAATCCTTTCTTCTATTCTTTTAGTATAGTTTTAATGTAATATATATCATAAAATAATAAATCAAGCCTTCTGAAACATGGAGTCAGATCCTTGTCTCTTCCCTCATCCTAAGACCCCTGYGAACACYGTCACAATCATGCTCCAGTGAAACCCCAGTTCCATCCTGGAAACCCAAGGACAGCAGAATTAAAGCTGTTTTCCATTCCCTTCCTCTCTACTGCAACCCAGGCAGTGACATTTCTGTACACACTGAGATCATGGCTTTTCATATTAATTTTAATTCTCCTAAGCCTTGATTTCTCCAACTGTCTGCACAATCTGCTGTCTTTTCTCTCAGTCTAGCACAACACTTTGGGAGTAAAGGACCTTATTTTTTCCCTCTACTTTCCCCACCAAGGTCCCAGTCCACACCAAGTCCAGCATTCAGAACATTAAACCCACTTTTTTAGCATTTTTTTGTTCTGCTGCTGCACTCTCTTTGCAGAAAGCAGAGCTTTCCTAGATTTTATGGAAATGTGACATTAGGAGAGAATCACTCGAAGGCATTTCAGCTACAATTAACATTCTTCACTCCTCAGAAAGAAAATAAAAACAGCTCCTAATTGAATCACTTGACTGAGTAAACACTGGATTAAACTGAGAGGGGAAGGAGTCGACAAAAAACTGCAGTTGGACAAATGTTGGGATTTGGGTTTGTTTTCCCAGGAACATTTGATGTGTGTGGATACACTGTGGGCACGTGTGGGAACACAGACACTGCCACTGCCACAGAGCTTTTCTGGGCTCAGTAACAGGCAGAGAAATGTCTCCAGGCAGAGAAACCTCATGATTCCTTCTTGATTCTTCCCAGACAGAGCATTCCTAGGATCCATGGATTTAAAAGGGGTGGCTGGGAATGTCAGTGCAGACAACATACCTCAGAAGGATTGAAAACAAGAGCAGGGCAGTGCAAAGAGTGCACTGAGCTCCTCAGAGAAAAATATTTCCTGCTAAATAGAAGTCTAGGAGGAGTCCTGGCTATGTAGAATCATGGAGTTAGAATGATTGGGGTTGCAAAAGACCTTAAAATTCCAACCCCTGCCATGGCTAGGGACACCTTTCCCCATCCCAGGTTGCTCCAAGCCCTGTCCAGCCTGGCCTTGGATGCTGCCAGGGATCCAGGGGCAGCCACAGCTTCTCTGGGAACTCCATCCCAGCTGCTCAGCACTCTCAGAAGGAAGAATTTTCTTCCCAGTATTATCCCATCTAAACCGACTCTGTCACTATAAACCCATTCCTCCTTGTCCTGTCCCTCCAGGCTCTTATAAAATTCCCTCTCCATCTTCCTTATAGGCTCCCTTCAGATACTTCTGAGTGTTTTCCTTTTCCTTTTAACAAAGAAGCTGCTTTGGAAGACAAACAGGACAATCCTTCAGCTGATTTTTAAGAGCTCCAAGAGGGTTTAATCCAGGGGAGGCAGCTTCTCCTCCTTTGGAAGGACAAATTTAAGGTCAGCCTGGAGATGTGGACAAAGTGACCAGTCTGAGGTGACCTCATCCACGCAGAAATCAGGTTTGCTCTGAGTGCTGCAGGAACCAGATCACCTTAAGGTCCCTCCCTCATTCCAGAAGCACAGTTTGGTAGACTCAGTAAGTGGCTTTGTAGCTAATTTTTACTTTACAAGTGTCTCCAGAGCAAAAACAAGAAGTACTTCAAGTACAAGAGGTACAAAAAATACAAAAAGTAAGGGACCCCACTGGCTGCCATAACAACAGTGAGCTTGTTGATAACTTTATYTTCACTAACACACCAAACTGTTCCAGTGCTGGTGGCCACAGTTCACATCACAATGTTAATCCTGAGTAGATGAAAAACAGCAACTATTTGAACTATTGGGTAAGAAACAACACGTCCTGACAGCAGCCTTGTGCATAAGTGATATTTTCAGACCTCCTATGGCAGATCTGTCTTTTTTTCCCCCATTACCTTGTTTTCTCACCACTTCCCAGCTCACCTATTGCTCTGAGCCCTACAGATGGTACAAAGGTACAGCACATCACTGTGGAATACTCATAAATAAGGGAAGACTATCAGTAAAGRAAATTTTTCCTTCCTCCTCAGGATAAATGCCTAATTTCCAGACATGTTGATTTGTAGCTGCCAGGAATTAACCTTTAGCAAAATATCCTTTAACAAGTTCTCTTTGAAACTTCCTGCACGGGCTCAGCACTGGAGTTAATGAACCCCCAATTTCCCCTCCTATTTGTGAATGCCAGGAATAAAACCATATTAAAGAGGTGGATAAACAAATTAATACGGAAAAGGTCATCAGTGATGATTAAAGACTAAATCATTAATACCTGGAAGCTGGGAGGTAAATGAAGACAGAACTTGGTCTGGTTTGGGTGGGAAGGGACCCTAAAGTTGATCCAGGTCCAAGCCCTGCCATTGGCTGGGTGCTGTTCCCTAGCCCAGGTTGTTTCAAGCCCCATCCAGCCCAAGTCATTCTGATTTCTGCTGCAGTAAATTCTTAGATCAGCTGCATCCTTGGTATGAATCAGCACAGCAGGTACATTCCACACAGTCCAAGATCCTCCCTTCCTTTTATTCCTTTTCTGAGATTCTATACCCAAGGAATTTCCAGAAAAGTAGCTTAAATAAAAAGGGGATTTGGTTCCCAAGCGAAGGGCAAAATAAACCTTTGAGTGACCCAGTTATCCCAGCAATGGCCAAGGTATTCCATTAAACATCCTGGGGTCAGGAGAAGAGTGATCCACCCTCCCTCCTGCTCCTGTTGTAGGAGCAGCCAGGTCCCAGACACAATTTTTGGAAAGGGTTTTGAAGTCAATGAGCAAAAGCCAGCAGGAGCCTCAGCTGTGCCTCAATTATCTTTTGTCAGAGGCATTTTGGGTGCCTTGTGGGTGATCCCTGGGGCTCTGCAGGCAAAGATCTCTGCTGCAGTGTTAAAAAGAATTAACTGAGTCCTACAAATMATTTAAGAGGGGGGTTGCACCCTATTATTGTGGGGAAGTTGCCCACAGATGGAAATGGTGGAATTTCCATCATTCTGGGCGTTCAGATAAAAATTGGATGAGTCTTTTCCATTGCTTACACCCAGGGCTTCCAACCTGAAGGATACAAAGGGATGGATTCTACTTTGCAATAGGTTTTGATGTTTCATCCAGAAGTTTGCAGGTGCCATCCTAGAGCTTCCCTAATCCCAGCTCCACAGTCTGCCCTTTTTTAGTGCACCAAAGCTTCTGAAAGGCTTTTGTCTCTTTTGTCTCTCTGCAAAGAATTCACCTGCAATGGATGTGCTCAAATCTTAGCCCATAACAAATCCATGAGGAAATCCAGGAACACCCCTGAGCTCTGGCTTTCCCCAAAATCCTTCTCTAAATATCTTTTAGATTGTTGTTGCTGCAGTGCACCACAGCCATGAGGATCCAAAGGTTTTGCCTTTCCTTTCACTGGATGGAGTTCTTGTCTTCCTCATGGACCAAATTCTCCTCACCTGGAGGAAGCTCAGGTAAAAGTGTGAGTGTCTGCAAAGGTGAGACAGAGCACAACTTCTCTATCAAAATTTACTTATTAAAAGCTGAACTACAACAGATTGGGCACAGCTGAGCAAACAGAAGTTAAACTCCTGTGGTTTGATAATTTCGTTATTCATCCAACACCTAGAAACTGTGCAGGTCACTTGCAGAATTATTCAAAATCTTAATCACCTCTGTGAGACAAGAGTTAATTTCTAAACTTTTTTATGCCAGCACAGGAAGGTGTTCCATAAAACAAGCAAGTCAGAGGGGGTGATGTTTGCACAGAGTAATTGCAGTGCTCTCCCAATTTCAGGAAAAATACATTATCAAACATATCCACACTGACACCACAGCATTTCAGTCCTGAGCCTGAAAGGAAGGAAGATTTCACCAGGGAGAATGAGCAGCAGGAGCAGCAAAAGAACAGGAATACAACCACAATAAAGAGGAAAAACAGGAAAAATACCAACATGTTTAATCACCTGCTTTAATTCCAGAGTCATTGCCTCCCAAGAGCTGCAGCTTCTCCCTGGTTTCATAGACAGTGGCTTGGGCTGGAAGAGACCTTAAAATCCATCCCTTTCCACCTCCTCTGCCATGGAAACTATCCCAGGTTGCTCCAAGCCCCATCCAGCCTGGCCTAGGACACTTCCAGGGATCCAGGGGCAGCCACAGCTTCTCTGTGCCAGGGCCTCACCACCCTCAGAGGGAAGGATTTATTCCCAGTATCTACCACCTGTAGTAACCACCAGTTCTGGGAGCACAGTTTGAACACAGACTAACTGCCTTGGTAGCTTATTTTTTCTTGACAAGGTCTCCACAGCAAAAAAAAAACCCTAAAAGAACAAAAAGTAGGAAACCCCCCCACCAGCCACAACAACAGCACTGAGCTTTTTTACAACACCATTTTCACAAACACAACGTGTTCTGATAGCTAAAAAGAAGCAGCTCCGTGCTTCATCCTCTGTTTTCAGGCCCAGTGACACAGGGAACATCTCAGCCCAATGCTTGGAGTCTCCTGTGAAAATGAAGCTCCTTTGGGAGCTTCCTGCAGGCTCCAGGTCAGAAGATTTTGTCTTTGACTTGCTCTGTAATGGCTCTTTCAACCTCTGGGGCTCACACATTTTCATCTTGTATATATCTTTAATAAAGCAGGAGACAGGGAAGATGGAAACAACACATCTCAGTGGAATACAATTCAAATAAAGTTGTTAATAATAAATAATATATTTGGAATTTATATTGCTGCTACAACCCAAGCCTGTGATTGCAGGCAATGCTGGGATAAACAGATGAAAGGAGCAGAGGACAGCAGTGAGGCTATGAGGATTTTAAATTTGCTACGAGGCACAATCAGGTATCTAAATAATAAATATCACTTAGGTTTCTTCAAGCCTGAACCAGACAAGACATTGACCCTGAGAAGTCAAATTCTGAGATGGAAAATGAACTCAGCCTTGATTACAGATGGAGCAGAACTCCCCCAGCAGAGCTGCTGCTATCCCTTGTGGGCAAGGAGCTTTTTGTTTTTCAGGCAATGGCAAATTTACTTACGATTTCTTTACCATGAAAAATATATATTTATTCTGCCTTTCATTTTTAAATGACAAATCTACAGACTCCATTCCTGCACCCTGGATTTTAAGGTGTAATAACGTTTTCTTGGTCAACTTCTCTGCCGAAAAAAACCCATGTGTCAGTAGTGTCAGCTTTGAAAATTTGGAGGTAGAGCTGCAGAGGAGCAGGTAAGTGAAATTCAGTGCATCTGTTGGGTTCTTGTTGCCAAGGTTTTATCGTTAAAACAGCATCTGCCATCACTTTTCCAAATTATTTTTGAAGTGAAATTGCTACATTCATTTTCTTTCATGACTTAGCAATTCAATRGAGGACAAATTATAGTTTCTAGGGTCATATCAAGGTTTAGATGCACATCCAGGAGGATCCTAGGATGATAATCTCATGATTGCAGAGACACAACTTGTTCCAACTGTTCTCGTTAACAAAAATTACAGATTTTCTACAAAATCCTGTTCTTCAATTGCTACAAAAAATACACAAAACAGTAATTCCCACATTTCRTGACATTAACTTTGATTGATGCAGTATTTTGTACTTTGGCTGACCTTTTCTTCCTTTCTCACAGGTGAACTGGGGGGGGAAAAAAAAGGGAGAGGTGGAGCAATTGGCCAATCCTATCAAGGCACAGATCAAGGGCATGGTGAACACTGAGATTCTTCACAGTCATTAAAATTCCTATATCCTGTTCTTATAAGGATAAAAAAAAAAAAAAAGACCAGACAAAGGCACAACAGGAATCTATTCTCTTGACAGCAATTTAATAACGAAAGAAAATGTTCTGAGCCACTCTCATTACTGCTTGGAAACTTTAATCTYAAGGACTTAGTTCCTGTCCATGGAAACCTTCAGATCCCTTTTACAAGCTGCAGAAAGGGAAGGGAATATTTGTAGTTTAATTATACATTTAAACACTTTGGAGAGCCAGAGCCACTTTGGAAGAGTGCTGTAGTGTCCAGCTGAAGGTTCTCCAAGGAATACAAGGCCATGCCTGAACATCAGGAGAGTGACAAATTCATTACAGCCCTGCTGCTCTGGAGCCAGGCTGGGAGAGCTGGGAGTGTTCCCCTGGAGAGGAGAAGGCTCCAGGGAGAGCTCAGAGCCCCTTCCAGAGCCTAAAGGGGCTACAGGAGAGCTGGAGAGGGACTGGGGACAAGGGATAGAGGGACAGGACACAGGGAATGGCTTCCCACTGCCACAGGGCAGGGATGGATGGGAATTTGGGAAAGAATTCTGGGCTGTGGACCTTGAATAGAATTCCCAAAGAAGCTGTGGCTGCCCCTGGATCCCTGGAAGTGTCCAAGGCCAGGCTGGATGGGGCTTGGAGCAACCTGTGATAGTGGAAGGTGTCCCTGCCCATGGCAAGGAATGGAAATGGATGAGCTTTAAGGTCCCTTCCCACCCAAAATCATTCCACGATTCCAAGATTCCATGAACATAGCTGATAGTTTGTCCCAGGACTTTCTTGTGCATTTTTAGGGAAGGGCAAATCCAAGAAGCCRAGAACTTTCCTATATTACATTTTTTTCTCTATTGCTGTCAACGACTCCTGAAAAATTCCCATCAGATTTCCCATTGTTGCCTTTAATATCAACAGTTTATGCACAAATATGTAAAATTAACCCCACATTACCCAGCCAAACCCTCCCYACACCTTTCCACCCTTAAATACCAACATCCCAACCACCACCCTGCTCTGGACTTATGGAATTAACTTGGGAAATCACCAGCTGACCACAGGAACAGGAGGTAACAGAGCAAGAAATTRATTTTCCCTTTCTTCACTCTCCTCCATCAGCTGTTTAGAAGCCTTCCAGGTGACCTTTGGAAGCCAAGACATTTTAAGGAGAACTGGAAATCCAATATGGAAGAATCAGTCAAAAGAATAATTCTTATGGAAGAGGCAGTAGTATTTCTCAGAAAAACMTGGATTTTCTGCTTAGGAGATCTGAAACAACTTCACAGCCAAATATTTTACATAACTCAGAGCAGAAACAAAGTCTGTGTGGCACATTTTTATATTGAATTGTTAACTATTAGAAATTGTGATTTGTGCAYGAGAGAAAATGCCTCAGAAAGATGAGAATTGACAAGATTATAAATTGGTTTAATTCACTGAATCTCAGCCTTCTAACTAATATCACATAATAACCAGACATGGTTTATTTTTCTCTACATTCCAGTCACTGAAGATAAACAAAGAAAACAACTGAAAGCAAACCCAAATGACCTGCTCACATGTGAACAGCCTGAACCACAAGCCTATAAACGACCCTGTTTTTAAGGAAATCATCGTTAGCTGCGTATTTTATATGGTAATTGTACATCCCCAGTTTATGAATAACAACAGCAGAGTTCTTCCCTTCTGATTTCAGTGCCACTTGAGCTATGCAGATTTCTAAAAGCTTATGAATATACAGAGCAACAGAATTGTTCTGAACATCTGTAAGCAAAATATGAAAAGATGTTTGGTGCTGAATGAACATCCTGGGTTGTCTCTAATGCTGGCCAAAAATGGTGTATTTATGTATTAGGAGAACGCACTGAAAATAGCTCCAAATCCTGCACACCCTCCAGAAGGCTTTTTCAGATTGTCCTCTGTATGGCTGTCACCAGAAAATGGAAAAAGAATTTTCCATTCCATTCTAATCACATTTCATTACCCTTCCCTTCCTCCATAAAGTGGAAAAATAATTTTCCATTCCATTCCAATTTAATTCCATTTCCTTTTCTCTTTCCCTTTCCCTTCATTTTCCCTTTCCTTTTCCCTTCATTTTCCCTTTCCTTTCCTTTCCTTTCCTTTCCTTTCCTTTCCTTTCCTTTCCTTTCCTTTCCCTTCATTTTCCCTTTTCCTTTTCCCTTTCCCTTTCCCTTCCCTTCCCTTCCCCTTTCCCTTCCCTTCCCTTCCCTTCCCTTCCCTTCCCTTCCCTTCCCTTCCCTTCCCTTCCCTTCCCATTGCCATTTTTATTTCTATTTCCATTCCATTCCATTCCACTTTAAATCATCCCTTTTCCCACTTTTCATAATTTCCAGCAAGTTTCTGCCTTTTTGGCTGCCTTGCAGCACCTCTGCACATGGCTTCAGGTGCCCATTATTTGCTCATGTCACTTTTCACACCCTTTCCATGAAGCCCATGTCAGAGTTTGTCAATAAGAACAAGCCACAGTGTCAGCATTTGGCATAAAAAYGTTAACAAGAAAATAAACCAAAGGAAAACTTCCAAGTGTGTCCAAGAAAAGACAGGAYTTTCTCCAGCAGCATTAGTTGGCTGCCAGGGGTTCTGTGGTTCAGATCACAGAAAGAAACTGCACTGGAGTTTTGTAGTGTAGAGTAAAAGAATAAATGCAAGGGTTTGGCCTGGAAATGACAGGATGCTGTGCACTGAAGTGTGTGAAGAATTAACAGATTATTAATCAKAACAGAATATTTGTTCATACACTGACTCATTAATTATTAGAAGACAGCAATGGGATGGGCATCCATAGATTCCAGTACAGTTTAGGATGTGAAGCCAAGCCCAAATCTCCTCAATCACTGCAGTCACTCATTTCACTCTTCATTGTCATTCATAATTCAGAAGTCCACTCCTGATCCTTAAAAACCAAAGAGGAAAGACTCACCTGAGCACACCTCCTTGTAGGTAGGGTTTGGGGTATGTCCTCCTGCATAACCCACTTGAGTGGAATACACTCCTTTCTGCCTCCAGAACTTCCTCTCAGCTCCCCAGAAACACCCCATACCTGAAGAAGACACAAAATACACATTGAGAGGTCAAAATCTGCCAATACTCARTCACTCATTTGCATATTAATTGATACAGGGTGTAGTGGAAGGAACATCTATAGGCAGCACCTGCTGGTCAAGTGTTGTCCAAGTTTATTTATAGGGTAACTATAAAGAGAAATCCATTCTGCATCAGAGCACGACTCAAGCACAGCCTGATTTATGCTTCTGAATATCAATTTATCACAGAGGGCAAACCTTGAAAGGGTTTGAGGGCCCAAACAAGGAGAAATCTCACGCACACACAAAAAAATAGTTTCTTATAAGGCAATTGTGCTGTTTGTGCAGCACCATTTTTACCTGAAGTGATTAGGAAGCTGTCAAAACACAATAATTTGTATTAATGGCAAACAGTTATTTAATTTTCTGCTTTCAGGCAGAGGTGGAAGCAATAATGGATTATATTATATGTTATAAAAAGGGAAAAATGCTTCAGCTTAACAATTTATGCACAGAGATATTTGATGTTCAGACAAGATTTTTGTAGTCATTCGCCCCCATGGCCAATTATCAAAGGACATCAGACTGTTTAAGGGTCTAAATTAAAACCTCTTCTGGTTAAAGGAATTAAGGAACAAGCACCACCAACACTGACAATTGTCTGATGGCTTAGTTAAATAAATGTTTAAGGGACTATTTATTGAAGTTTTTATTTAGAGTGTCRTGGAGATTCCAGTATTGTCAAGTTGGAGCAATGTATTTTTCTTTTCAATCATAACATCCTGTTATTATTCCCTTTCTAAAACAGTTGAAGTAAAGGCAGTAAAAAATAAACTAAACATTAAATATGCTATTTCTATATACACAGAAATCAGTGATCCATTAGAGTTTTCTCCAGGTGACACTGCAGATATGACAGGSTAAAAAGTGACCCTTCAAAGCACCAGAAGAGCAGCCCCTCCTCCAACCTTGATGGCTCACAATGTTCCTTCGTTGAACTTTCAGAGATTACCTTCAAATTTAAGTTTTAATGCACCAAAAAGTACAGAACTGGGATTTCTACTTCTAATTCAGGTGCTTAAGCAAGCTGCAGCAATTAAGAGCCAAGGCTGCCYCTGGAGATCCTGGAAAGGGGCAGAAACTTGCTTGAAATACAAAGCAGAAATGCTCATTCTTAGTGTTTTATTTCTGGGATTTTAATCTCAATAAATCCCTGAGGTTGCTGTTGAAATCCCTGACCATCAGAGCTGTGGCCAATGACCTGATCAATAACTATTACTGGGGATTCTCTCACTGATAATCATCTCTGACCCCTCTTTCCAGGGCAGGGGTGGAATCCTCATCCCTGGTGTGATTTAAAATCCCTGCGGATGTGGCACTTGGGGACATGGGTCAGTGGTGGCCTTGACAGTGCTGGGATGCTTGGACTTGATCTTGGAGTGCTTTTCCAACCTGAACTATTTTGTGACTCTGTGGATTTCACCAGTGACCTGTGTCCCCATCATGGACTCCTCCATTTTTCCCTCTTCCAGCTGATCCCTGAGTTCATTGTGCCGCCCTTTCCCGGAGAGAGAGAGGGATTTTATTCTCCTGAAGAACTGCTCTCATCATTTTCTCAAGTGTGCTGCCACCTCACACAAACAATAAATCCTCCCATCCCCGAGAACAGATAAAATTGAAATCTTTGTCATAATAAAACAACCTGCTGGTAAAGAGGCATCATTTACAACAATCCAGCACTAAATTGCTTTCCCCAGCATTAATCCATTCAGCTGATGTTTGTTATTCTGCTAAAGTGGTGCCACGTTCGACAGAGAAATTGTCATAAGGAGAGAAATATTAACAATAAAATCCCACATAATATTCTGGAATTAGACACGTGAGCTCATGGAGTGCCTGTTTTCCAGAGCATTGGCTGCCTCTAGCCATGGTTAATGTGGACAATTATCACCAAAACAGGGAAATCATTTCAGTTCAAGGTTTCACACGGTCTTGTAGTACAAAAAAAAAAGTTTCTTTTCCTTAATTATTACTACTTTAGTAAGGAAACTGAAGAAGTAAATAATTTAAATAATAAATTTAAATAATTAAATAAAAACTCAGAGGGGGGAAACAAATAAGTAAAAAAAAAAAAAGGAGGTAAAGAACCATAAAAGCAAAATAAGCCACCCATATTATAATTTAAAACTCGAAAACATGAATGTGATTTTAAACTATTCATGAAGAGATTTGCATAATCCCCAGTAGTGGGGAAGTGAGTGCAGCTTTGGAGTTACAGAGGGAGCTTCCAGAGGCATTCCTAAGAGGAAGAAAAAAAAAAGGAAACAGGGAAACACTCATGATTCTATAAAAAAAAAAAAGTCCTATTTGAACATAATGGGTATTGCAGAGGAGTGTTTAAGCACTGAAGACATTTGTCACTTTTTAATTGCTAATTTGCAAAACAAAAACAAGAATAGTGATGGGTTTTGACTGACTTAATTGAAATTTCAAAAGGTGTTTTAATTTTTTTTTTCTGGTTTTGAACTTCAAACCCAAACAGATTCAGACAGGAATCTTTAAATGTTCAAGCATCCCTATRAAAAAATATTAATCAAACAATTGGGGATTAAATTATAGAATCTATATTCCTTTCCAGCATCCACRTCCATTTTCTCCAGCTATTCTCTTTATGGATCCATACTCCTATAGATCCTCTGAACAAGGTTTTTTGTCACCAAGGACCCTGTGTTTCCATAGGCAACCCTGTAATTTGCATATTCTTAATAAATAGTCAGCATAAGCTGAAATATTCTTCTAAAATAATGAAAGCAAAGTGCTACTCTGATAAGAGAGATAAGCACCCCATTCATAGAGATAAAAAAAAWTTGAAATATTCCAAGACAAACACAGCAGAATGGAACTTCAGGTGTTAGCAGGGATGAGCAGCTTWATGGATTAACCACACTGACCAGGTCTCCATTGGCTGCACAGGAGCTTCAACACCCAGAGATTCATTTATTTCCCTAAATGGAGACATTTGGGATCATTTGAGATGCCTGAGGATAWCCAGGACACCTGTGTGCACAAGGCTGACATAAATGACACAGAATTTCAGAGAGACATGTGAAAGGGCAGGGAAAACATTCCTGGACATGGCAAATGGAACTCRTGGAATGGTTTGKGTTGGAAGGGACCTTAAATCTCATCCAGTCCCACCTCCTGCCATGGGCAGGGACACCTTCTACTGTTCCAAGCCCTGTCCAGCCTGGCCTTGGACACTTCCAGGGATCCAGGGACAGCCACAGCTTCTCTGGACACCCTGTGCCAGGGCCTCACCAGGCTCACAGGGAACAATTCCTTCCCAATATCCCATCCATCCCTGCCCTCTGGCAGTGGGAAGCCATTCCCTGTGTTCTGTCCCTCCATCCCTTGTCCCCAGTCCCTCTCCAGCTCTCCTGGAGCCCCTTTAGGCCCTGGAAGGGGCTCTGAGCTCTCCCTGCATCCTTCTCTTCTCCAGGTGAGCACCCCCAGCTCTCCCAGCCTGGCTCCAGAGCAGAGGGGCTCCAGCCCTGGGAGCATCTCTGTGGATTCCTTTGGATTCTCTCSAGCAGCTCCATGTCCTCCTGATATTGGGGATACCATAGCTCCAGGTGGGTCACACCAGAGTGTCCCATTTGCATATCTTAAGGCAGGAGAAACCAGTCCCTACCCCAGACACAGACATCGCAAAACCCYGAGAGTCTCTGAATCTAAAGTTGAATCAAATCTCCCTAAATACAGTTATTTGTGTCTGATTTTGTGCCTATTTCTCTTCCACATCCATAAAAAATGACCAGCCCGACCAGTTCAGTAGGACTCTGTGCTGCAGAGATGAATCCGAGACAAAATTACCAATTCCAAAGTTATCTATCCTCATAATAATGTTCACAGCTTGTAATATTGTTAATTCTTT
>JACDOX010000154.1:698258-715609 GCA_014549065.1 Cardinalis cardinalis | reverse complement strand
TTATTTGAAAATTATTCAACATTCCAGATATTTTCTCCCAAACCCCCTAGGAACTCCACAGTCTCCAAAAGAAACCTTTCCTCACCTTTGTTCTGAACTCTTCTCCAATGCCTGTTCCTATCACATCTGAATGATCCTTGGTCTCCACGAAGATTCCCTGATGTAAATTCCTAKTTATGATTCCATTATGCAAATGAGCACGGGCAGCAAATTTGCATCAGAAGGGTGTTCCTGACCCAAGCTCCAGCCTCACAAGCTGCACCCATTCTGTGCTAATTAACACCCATTAACTCCAGAGCTCAGCGGAAGCTTTGGGGACCCTCAGCCTCCCATTTATTCCATTTACTTAAAGAACCCCACAGGGGTGCATTGTGCTCTATACTGGCCAATTTTCATTTCTTATCATGTACACATACACAATGTTTTCATTCGTGCAATATTTTTTAATGCCTTTTGTCCTTTATTTTTGTGGAATACCCTTCTCTGACAGCATCAGGTGCAGACACACCTGACTTCCCACCGACCTTTCCCTCCTGCCAGCTTTATTTCCAAGCCTTCCCTCTCCCTGCCTTCCCACAGCAGATCCAACAGGACATCCAGAAGACTCCTTTTTTTTTTTTGTCATATTTTGAAGAACGAATGCATTATTTCCTTGGCATGCCAAGCCTCTCCTGGCCCGCYGCCTGCCATCCCTACACCCACACTCCAAGGCACTTTTCCATGCAGCAGATTAAGGAGCTGTTCCCATGCCAGCAATGCCTCGCTGAGGAAGATGAACTGCAAAGGACACGGATCCTGCTCCTCCTTCTGTTAGCAGGATTTTGGGATATGTTCCACCAGCTGGGAGGGGTGTGTGGGGTGGATGGGAGGGGGGGAAATGTCAGCTTTAAATATAATAAAACGTGCTGGGAGAACAAAGAGCAGAGGAAAACCTCTTCCCAATGCCCAGAGGAGAGGAAGGAGCAGGACAGGATCTTTCCAGCCTCTGGTGCCAGGCTCAGCTCGGAGTCCCTGGGAGCAGTGGCTGTGCCAGCTGCTCCAGTGCCACAGGATCCAGCCACAGGCTGCTCCCATACACTGAGGCAGCAAAGGACAGCCAAGAGCACATCCCACYGACTACCTCAGAGCCTCCTGCCCGAGCCAGCATCTCCGGGAGCTGYGGGCACAGCTGCCAGGATCCTGCTTCCCTTGGCCAGCACAGGACTTGGCCCAGATTTTGAATACTATTGATTTTGTTCCCTCTGTAAAATCTGGAGAAGGAAATGCTCAGCAGCTTCGACCTGAAATTATTTTTTTGGTTTGTTTTTTTTGGGGTGTTTTTTTTTTGTTTTTTGTTTTCCCCCCCTCCCAGTTCTTCCCCTCCTGGAAGGAATAAATTGAGCCTCGGAAAGTTCCATCCCTATAGAATAATGCTCATTCCATACATTTCAGCCAAATGCCGAGTCTGATTGGCATTTTCCTACTTTAAAAACTGTGGAGAGCAGTTGGTACAGCTGATTGATTGAAGACAGTCCAAGTACTGATATTTCTGAGCATGGAACCAAAGGGATATTGATGCTCTGTGCTCTGAAATCGTGGCAGCCATTAATTCTTAGAGCTCCTCAGGCTGAAGAGGGGACCTTGGCTTCACCAAGGAAGATCAGGATGAGACCTTGGTGAGCACCATTGTATTCCCTCCCCCAAAAAATGGGCAAGGAAGCTATGATGGGAACCTGCAGATCTCTGGAGGATCTGTTGGGGAGAGTCCACAGGAATCCGTGGAGATCCACAGAGATGCTCCAAGGGCTGGAGCCCCTCTGCTGTGGGGCCAGGCTGGGAGAGCTGGGGGTGCTCACCTGGAGAAGAGAAGGATGCAGGGAGAGCTCAGAGCCCCTTCCAGGGCCTAAAGGGGCTCCAGGAGAGCTGGAGAGGGACTGGGGACAAGGGATGAAGGGACAGGACACAGGGAATGGCTTTCCAGTGCCGGAGGGCAGGGATGGATGGGATATTGGGAAGGAATTCTTGGCACAGGTTTCCCAGAGAAGCTGTGGCTGTCCCTGGATCCCAGGCAGTGTCCAAGGTTGGACAGGGCTTGGAGCACCCTGGGACAGTAGAAGGTGTCCCTGTCCATGGCAGGGGGGGAACTGAATGAGCTCTAAGGTCCCTTCCCACCCAAACCATTCCGTGAGTCCATGATCTCCCTGTTTGGATAATCAGATAAAAATATCCTGGCAACCCAGGAGACCATCCAGCATACCCAGTTGACAACACTGCATGTTCACCAGGCTACAATAATTTTTCTTGACTTTATGTAACTCCATAGCACCAATAATGCCATAGCATCAGGTTCCCAAAAGATTCACTTTTGTTCTCTAGAGGGAAATACTCCTGTCAGTCCCTTTGGCTCCACTCTGGTTGTAGACACAAATCCAAGAGCAAACTGGATCTCAAATTCCTTGGGAAGGGATACAGCTTTGTTGTGCTGTATCCCTCAGACACAGCTTTGTTGAACACTTTGATACTGTCTGTGCACTTACACAAGTCTTATTAAGGCCTTGAAAATCTAAAATGATCAAAGCTATGTCCTCAAGATAAAAATACAGGATGAAACTACCCCAGAGCCTTTGTTCTGAGTTTCTTCAAGTTCTTGTCGAGGATCTGGAAAGAATTCCAGAGTCAGATTGAAGTGCACTCTCATCTTTTGCACAGCACTGAGACACGTAGGGTGCTTTGGAAGCCATCTGGATCCATACAGGATTAATGTTATCAATCAGGATTCAAAACAAAATTTTACCACTGATACCCTCAGGGGTTTAACATCCAACAGCCCCTGAATATCTGAGCAATCACAGAAAATTTGAGATCACTGGGAAACAATCAGCTAAGAAATGGTTGGGAGGAATAGGGGGGAAAAAACGGTGAAACAGAACAAGTTGAGCTGAAAGAAATAAAACTGCTGATGACAGATGGCATTAAGAGGATGATCTTCCTCGATGAGCGTTGGCTCTAATGCTCCAACAGGGTTGATAAATATGTTGAACAGCTTGCCTGGGGCAAGTCAAACAAAGCCCTGGGCAAGAAATTTAAAATGCAGTTTGCCTAACAGAGCAACTAAAGAGGAATTTCTTGGCTCACCGTTTTGCCAAGATGCGTTCTGTTCACACTGCATGAATTCCCAAGGAAACTGTTGGGTTTGCTTCTTTTTTTTTTTTTCCAAAGGAGAAGCAGAAGCCTCATGTTCATTCAAATTAACAAATGCCCAGGAAATTGGTTCCTGCCTGTGGCTGCTGACGTTGGACGCGGGCGTGGGCACGTGTTTGTGTACGGATGGATGTTTGGATAAAAGCTGCACAACAGATTATTGCAAAAGGAAAAGCAGATTATCATCAGAGGGAAGGAATATTTTACTGTCAAGAGAAAAACTGCCATGTTTTCAGCATGGGAAATGTGTCAGAAGGATGACTTTGGAAAAAAACCCTTGAAGACAACAGCACTCAAACTGGGAAAAGCAATGGGGAGATACAGAAAACGACTTCAAAATGTGTTTATCAAACCCATCCTAAAGCATGTTACAAGTTATAAATAATACAAACTCAACAGGATTCAAACAAAGCTGAAGCCAATATCCAGAATGTTAATGAGGCACAGAGCACAGTTGCTCTGAACTTCCCAGGCAGAACACAAGAGGTTTCACATATTCCTATTTCAATGCAATTTTGAGCTTAACCAGCAGAGAGCAGGGACAGACCCAAGTCAGTGAATCCCAGCACTTCCCAGGGTGGCTTTATTCACTGCCTCCATATCCTTTCCCACCCAAAAAGCAGAAATATTTAAACCATTTTTCTCCTGAAAATCCAGAGAGCTGCTTTCTGGTRACTCCACACAATAAAAATCCATCACCAAAAATTCTCTGTGGGAAAACTTGCATCTAATTCCCAGAAACTGGAAGATAAAGCCCAGACAAAAAATMATTTCTGGTGACCTGAAAGGTTCTCATCACACACTGGAAGGAGAATATGGAAAAGCAACAGAGGCCAAACTTTGTGACCTTTGAGAGCTGGCCCAGARTGTCTCTGTGCCTATGACACTTCCCCAAACCTGGCAGAGCCAGAACAATGCTGCACCTCAACTTCCATCCACGAGCAGCACCTGGACCTTCCAGAAGTTCCCCGTGGACCTGAATAAACAGAATCTCAATAATCCACTTTTCAGGAAGAGAAGGAGAACTTGTGGGAGTGAAGAAAGCCAAGAGCCTTGTCGGTTCTTCCCTCTCTTTTTCCTTAATCTTGGGATACAGACGTTGTTTCTAATCACTGCAAATAATCAAGCSTCATATAAATTATAATATATTAAATATTGTTTAAATACTCCYCAACTGAGGTATGAGGGGTACCAAAGCAAAACAAAGAATCCTCTTTGGAAAAATACCAAAGGATCTCAATTACAGGTCTTTGTTAAAAATCTCTTTTTCATGCTTTGCCTGTGACTTTCAAAGGTTGCACTTGATGATCTGAGAGGTCTTTTCCAACCTTAATGGTTCTCTGATTTTGTGTCTGTAGAGTAAGACAAACACCACTTGATAAAACTCTGTATTTTCAAACTTTTTCCTTCCCATATTTTGCTTGGTTTGTATTCTCCAGTAAATCTTGAGATGAGTCAAGGGAATGGTGACGACCCCAAGGCTGCCAGAGCTCCAGGAGCGTTTGGACAATGCTCTCAGGCACAGGGTGGGATTGTTGGGGTGTCCTGTGCCAGGTCGTGAGTTCAGTCAATGATCCTGGTGGGCCTCTTCCAACTCARGATATTTCATGATTCTCTGAAGACCAAGCATGAGAGAATAGGAATCAGAAATGCTGAACAATAAATAGAGAATTCATCCAAAAACCAGKTCAATGTCTTACTCCTGAAGGTTCCCATCCTAAAAAATGTATTTGGTCTTYGATCATGGAAACATCAYGGACCCCAGAATGGTTYGGGTTGGAAAGGACCTTAAAGCTGATCTCATTCCAACCCCCTCTTCCACTAGACCAGGTCAAGGTCCAGTCTAGTCCATAGATTAGATCAAGTTTCATTCATGAAAATCAACTAAAATCTGTCTACTTGGCTTTGTATAAACCATCAATCCAATAATATTTAGACAGGTGGAGCACAGGGAAAAATGAGATAAGCAGGAGGCCTTGGGAATTCAAGGCTGAACTCAGACTCTAAAAGGTTTTCTCTCTGAAGCTGATTTCCATCATTAGTGGTGCTGCTATTTTCAAACCCACAGCACATAAAGCCTTTGCCATAGATTTGAATTCCACTGTGCTGGGTTTTGGGTACAAACACAGAACACAAGAGAAACATCCCCAAAAGCTGACTTTTTCTATTTACAAGGTCATTGATAATCCTACGTTCCATAAACATCAAAGAGAACTGTCAAAGACTGTAAAATTCAGGAAGGGGAAACCAATAAACACCTGTTTCCTTTCATGTTTGGGGATTTGGGAATGCAGCTGATTGAATGTTTGTGGCTGGGATCAACAGGCAGCATTTTCCATGAAACAACTGACTGACATCCAAAGCAATATTGCACCACAAATGGATCTGACCTGCAGGAAAGAAGAGCTATTCACAAAGCAGGGACAATCAGTCCTCAAGTGCAGTGTTGGGATTGAAATTGCTTCTGTTTCACGTCTAATCCGTTAAAGAGTCATCTTGAGGAGTCCTGTAGACACCTGATGTTTCTTGGCCACAAATATGATGCCTGAAGTGTCCCAAGGACGCAGAAAAAAAATGTAAAAGTTTATGGTCAAAAATCTGATTCCTTGAACTATTTGTTTACTTCATCTAATTTCTCTTACCAAATAAATTATTTGAGCAATGGAAATGCGATGAATAAAAGCATCAGAATTTCTTAGCACAGCCCTGAACTGTCCAAAAATGGAATCAAAACTTATCATGGAATGGTTTGGAATGGAAGGGACCTTAAAGATCACCCAGTGCCACCCCCTGCCATGGGAAGGAACATCCCACGCTATCCCAGGCTGCTCCAAGCCCCTTCCAGCCTGACCTTGGACACTTCCAATGATCATGGGGCAGCCACAGCTTCTCTGGGCAACCTGGGCCAGGGCTCCTCCACCCTCACAGGGAAGGATTCCTTACTGATATCCAATTTAAATCTGTTCTCTGTCAGTTWGGAGCCATTCCCTCTTGTTCTCTTACTCCAGGTCTTACTCCAAAGTCCCTCTCCAGCTCTCTTTCAGGTTCTCTTTGGATACTGGGAGGGGCAAGTAGGTCACTCTAAAGCATCTCTTCTCCAGGCTGAACAATGCCAATCCTCTCTCAGCCTTTCCCACAGCAGAGCTGCTCCATCCCTCTGATCAGCCTGGTGCCTCCTCTGGACCCTCTCCAGCAGCTCCACGTCCCTCTGATGTTGGAGCCCAGGGCTGGAGCAGCTCTGCAGGTGGGGTCTCACCTGAGGGGGGCAGAGGGGCTGAATCCCCCCTTCCCCTGAGGTTTCTGGGCTCAGTCATGTCCAGCTCTCATCCAGGTCCCCCAAGTCCTTCTCCCAGGCCTGTTCCATCCCTTCATCCCCAGCCTGGATTGATCCCAGGGGCTGCCCCAACCCAGGTGCAACACCTTAATCTGAATGAGCACAGCAGAATGAGCCCACAGATTCTGTCACTAATCATGCCTCAACCTGGCCACCCTCCTCTATTCTTTCAAGAAGAGAGCAGTTTCTTAATATATTATGTTTCCAAAGTCTGTCAGGGATAAAAAGAACCTCTGCTACAATAATGTGGTGAAGAGATTGAGATAGAGCTACACAGTCCTATCATCAAGCTGATTATTTGCTTCATTGCAAAGCATCACATCTTTAGTTCAGCCATTGATTTGAGGCTTTCAAATCATTTTGTGATCTTCCTTCACTCCGAGCATTCCAGCGCTTGGCAGAGATTCATTTTAGATCATCCCCGGTCATTTGCCACACTTTAGTGCTCCACTACTCAAGTAGAACTTGATATACACAGAAAATAAGAGATGTCATCAGGGCTGTGTAATCCATTTCATATAAATCCATCTCTGCAATAACACCGAAGCCTTACCCTTGTCTTGTGAAAATCTCTCTAATCTCCCAAGCCACCTCGGGGAGCTTGAGATAGAGAGAAGCAAAACAAAATATATTCTACTCTTATAAAAGCAAAGAGCCACGTTTTGTTACCAGCAAAATAGGAATCACTTCTAGGGCCTTACTGCAGAAAATAATAACTTGTTTACAAGGTTTGTTTACTGCAAGGAATAGAAAAATTGACTTTTCTCTCTTTTATTTTTTTCTACTGATGACTATTGCTGAGTTAAATGAACTGCCATAGCCACATTCAGCAAAAGTAATCTCATATTCCTTATTATATTCGTAGCCTTAGATTTCAAACAACAACAGAAAGCTGTAGGCACCCTGACAATTATTTAAACCTACAATCTATAATTGCTCAGGAGCAAAAAAATAATTACATTCATATAACAAGCAATTCAACAAGCAGCCCTTTCGTCCTCCTTCCCCCTTAACCCTTTTCTAAACCAATAAATGCCTTCCAAGAGCACCTAGATCATTCAAATGGATCTATTTTGAACCATAGCTGTCCTTAATGGAAATATGGAAGTTCCAAGAGTTGTTTTCTCATCTTTTGCAAGGCAATGCAATGATGGTGAGTTCTTACTTGCAAAAGAGAATAACTCTTCCTCCCCATCTCCAAAAAAAAAAAAAAAAACCCAAGAGATAATTACTCAAGAAAATACCAGAGTAGATTGTTAGAGAAAAACTAATTTATATCCAGAGGGGCAGACAGAGGCCAAATATTAATGTGGTTAGTCATTTGCCCATGTGTGCAGCACAATCATTCCCAAGAAACCTGGACTGGCAGCATTGGAAATAAAGAACTATAAAAAGCTCTGAGGCAGAGTGGCACCAATGGCTCRGCAAAGGAATTGCCATCATTCACAGCAAAGTCCATGACCTGCAGCTCACCAGATCCATGGTTTCCTTAGACATCCCAAAAAAACCAAAACACCCTGTGCCCTCCAGCTGTGGTCAGCAGGAGACTGAGTGAAGGGCTGTGGTAGCACAGTCCTGCTGCAATACACAGCTCCTGTAACCCTGAGCTGGATTTTGGGGAGCCTCTGCCACAGATCCTTGTGGGAACGTGTTTGGATGACTGCAGCTATCCACCCAGGCTGGGATAATTCCCCAGCCATGGGGAATGRGCTGTGGTGCCCCAGGATGGAGCTGCATCATTCCAAGCTCTGCAGCCAGCCCACCGGAGCCCAAGCACATCTCCCATATCCACGCCTGTCGGAATTCAGGACATCCCTCTGGCTGTCCTGGACTGCCCAGGGCCCTGCCAGGGGGCTCAGAGACCCTGGCACAGAGCCCAAGACAYCWGTGGTTTTGATTATGACCCATGGASCAAATTACCAACCTTAGATGAAGATCTGCAAGCCACGACAGTTTAAGTRGAATGATARTGAATTTATCACAGGGTGAAAAAATAGATTCTTGGGGTTTTTAGAATGGGGCTTCAGGGGGCAAGATGGAGGAATCTGGGCATGTCCAGCCTTTCTCCTCCTTCTTGGCCTCCATCTTCTGCTGTGATGGTGGCACTTTTGGATTGGTTTAGAGTAGAAGCTCACTGTCTAACATAGGTGATAGGTATTGGGAAGTTATTGTAAATATTGTACATGTAGTTTTTAGTATAAAAAGAAAACACCAAGGTGGGCAGAGTGCCTCGGACTGTCTTGCTGAGTAGATCTCAGCTGGACAGGAGAAAAAATTTTATAGATAAGAAACAATAAACAACCTTGAGACTGAGAACTGAAGAGTTCTGACTCCTGCTTCGATTGCCAGGCTGGGAAAAAAGACTTTCTAATGCATCTGGGGGTCACTCTGACCAGCAGAGAGGCCGAGACATGCCAAGCCACGGACACACCCGCAATGAGTTGTTGTCTCATTTACAGCATCATTGTGCAATCAGTCGCTTCATCTCCTTTGGAATTTGGGGGATTTTTATGGACATGCACCTTCAAGGCAGGTCAGGGATGATTATTGGAATGTTTTATCAAGTTTGTAAAATTTGTCCCACAGAAAAAGATTCACAAAATATCTTTAAATCATTATTTATCGTGACTAATCATGGAATGAAAGGATGGSTTTRGGTTGGAAGGGACCTTAAAGATCATCCAGTCCCACGCCCTGCCATGGGCAGGGACACCTTCCACTATCTCAGGTTGCTCCAAGCCCCATCCAAGTGGCCTTGGACATTTCCAAGGATCCAGAGGCAGCCACATCTTCTCTGGGAAACCTCTGCCAGGACCTCCTCACCTTCACAGCCAGGAATTCCTTCCCAAAATCCCATCTTAATCTACCCACTAGCAGTAGGAAGCCATTCCCTGTGTCCTGTCCCTCCATCCCCTGTCCCCAGTCCCTCTCCAGCTCTCCTGGAATCCCTTTAAGCACCAAAAGAGGCTCTGAGGTCTCCCTCAAGCCTTCTTTCTCCAGGCTGCCCAAGTTATCCAGGATACTCAGGATGAATTACTCCCAGATTCACACAGAGGTGTCCAGCAAACTACACAATGGTGTAAAGAGGGGACGCTGTGAGTGACCAAAAATCCTTCTACATCTAAAAAACATGCCCAGATCTTTAATGCAGTAAAATMATCTTGGGTTGATCGGTCTCCAGATGCAAAGCAAATTAAAATCTCTTTATCCACCCCAGGGATAAACCCCATCCCATTGGGTGAGTCTGAGTGTCACCATTCTAACATTTAAACCCCTGCACTTGTCCTCTCTTGGATCGTCAGGAAAATCCCACAGAGCCACCCAAGTGAATCCCATCCTGCTGTGCAGCTGGATATTGGAGTCAGGGATTGTCTGGAGCCTTGGGAGGTCCTCAGCTGGTGTGAATTCAGAGACTGAGGGCGCATGAGGGACAGACGCAGTGACAACAACATTCCTCACCACACTTTGCACCCCAGAAGAGTCAAAAAAAGCTGGATAACCAATAYACAAACAAGGCTCCATGTCACCCCTTTGGACATGAGGAGGACAGCCTGCCCTCTCTCCATCCCTGTCTGTAGATGCCATCCCTAATTCCAAACACATTCCAACATTCCAGCTCCATCCCCTCGACTCGAGCACATGTCTGCTTCTGCATAATTCATTACATGACTCTCAATAATTTTCAGTCAAGGTTCAAGCAGGAATATGTCACACCAGGATTAGATTATTTATGAGCATAATGTTGGATTTAAGCCAATGACACACCAATAAATTTTATCTCCAAGCCTGACATATCTCATGCTGTTTTCCCTGGCTCACAAACAAATAACTACGCCTGTCTCAGAATTACTTGCATTCAACTTAAATCAGATTTTTTTTTTTGTGGTTAGCTCTTATCTTGCTTGAAAAACTGATCATGTTGTTTCTTTCTTTCAGAGGCTGAAGTGTGGTTTTGCCTTCATTTCCCAAGTGTGTCCTGCACAGAGAACAAAGTTTTTCCAGAAGAAAAATCTGGAATAAGGTGCTGTTTGAGCCTCTTAAAGGATGGAGTTTTTACTCTTTCCCAAAGACCAAAGACTTGTGTCACCCAGGAAAAGCAGAGCCTGTACCAGCCAGCATTAACTGCCATTGAAAATAATCTAATTTGAGCACTACCCAAAACAAAAGAATAAATAATATTTAATACATAAAAAATAAATACACATTATATATATGTTTAATACATATATATGTTTAATAAATAAAAGCACATTATATATAAATGTTTATTAATATAAATATTGTTACATAAATATGCACAGGGATAGAAAGGATTCTCTGAGCAATTCTAGGAGCAATTCTTCCCATCCAACCTCATGCAAACTTGGATCAACTGCACTTAAATCTCCACCATTTGTGTTCACATGTGACAAAAGATGMCCAAGCTCCCATGACAGTCACTGGAGATCCAGTTCCAATGGAATAAAATGACCTTTAAGGTCCCTTCCAACYCAAACTATTCTGGAATTCTGGGATTCTATTCCAATTGAGCCCTCCACATTTCAGGAGTATTTCTGAGCCAGTATTTAAAAAGCTGGTGAAGGTTTTTGTATCTTTGATCTATCTAATTATGCATTTTTTCAATAACTTCATCAGGTGAGAAAAACTCCTGAAAATCAGGAAAATCACTCTAAATTCTCCCAAACTCAATAAGCCAAGAGTAAGTAATCCATATTTTTTAATATAGAACCCTCTTTGCTCAGTCTCGCATGCCCAAATCTAAAATTTCCAGGCTGTGCCAGCAGCCTTGTGAAGATAAATCCATTAGGATCTGCTGACAACACTTTGTGGATGTCACAATATATCTAAAATTATCAAAACAGCACAATTTTCCCCCTCCAAAAACCCTCTTATATATCTTTTTCGTGGCTGAACAGAATAAATCATCAGCACTCCACGTGTTTTATTCCATGTCACCACTCTCTTGTGCTTTATTAGCAGAAATCCAAGGATAAATCTGATGGTAAATGTGCCCATCCCAGCACATAAACAAACACACACAAATATATCTCCTGCAAAGCAGCATCAATCTGATCAGGGCAGCCTCCAGTCATTAACAGGATAATTTACTTCTATTTCCAACTTAAACCAACTCAGAATGATGCCAAGCATATGTTCCTCCTGCTCATCAATATACTCCTATTTATCACAAGCAAGGAATTACTTTCCTGCAAGGCTTTTTCMATTGCTCAAGGTGCTCATGCTGCCTTTTTAGCACGGGAAATAAAAAAAAATTAAAAAATTAAAACCCTAAATAAATAAAATATTAGTAAATTTTTAATTAATATTTAGATAAATAAGAAAATAATTATCTTCTTCAAGATCTCCTGCTGTTGGAGATCACTGAGCCCTATCCCAGAAGTCATGGAAATTAACTGTGTCTCTTCTACTCTTTTTCTGTGGCAATATCCCAGAATTAAAAGGTTGTTTTAAGGTGAACGATGCTGATTAAAAAGCTGCAGTCTGACTTTTAAAAAGCCCCAGACCYTCCCTAATGTGCAATAGCCACTCCAAGCAGAAATCCACACAAACCTGAATTCTTCATTACCTCAAGAAACCTAAATTAACATAAAAAACTCCCTGATGGAGGAGCACAGAGATTGTGTTTGAAGGCCACATTACTTTAGTTTTCTGAAGGAAAAAGAGATGTGGCTCCTTTGAAAGCAAAGGATGTTTTGAAGGGTTGTGTTCATCAAGGACATCTTTCACTTTCTGTTAGGGATATTTTATTGTCCCTTATTAGTGTTTATAAATGTCAGGAAATGTCTTTGGTGAGGACTAAGCAGAGCTGTAGCATTTTGTTTTTATCAGGGTCTCCTTGCCCAGTGCTTTGCCCATTTGCATTCCCACAAAGCTGATGCACAATTCCATCAAATCAGAGCAGCAGCATTTAAAGCACAATGCCCAGAATATTTCACAGGACAAGAGAAACTGAGCATTGAGATTTTTTTATTTCAAAAGGTCCCAGAGTTAAGGTTTTTTCTGTGTTTATTACCTTATTGTACGACAGGTTCAGGGGTAGATTTTCAGTTCAGGGCTTTTCTGCTTAGGCTTTAAAATCTAAACAGAGAACATTCCCTGGCAATGATTTAAAAAACAAACCCTAGAGGTCTGACCAGCAAACCAGASCATCTCACTTCAGGCAAGGTTGTGAGGAAGAAGATGATCTGAGGAGAAGGATTTGGGGATGGTGGTGAAGGAAAAGCTGGACACACCCTGGCCATGAATGCTTGGAGCCCAGAGCTCCCCATGTCCTGGGCTGATCCCCCAGGGTGGGCAGCAGGGGAGGGGGGGATTCTGCCCCTACCAGGTGAGACCCCACCTGCAGAGCTGTCTCCAGATCTGGGCTCCAATATCAGGAGGACGTGGAGCTGCTGGAACAATCCAGAGGAGGTCACAGAAATGCTCCAAGGGCTGGAGCCCTTCTGCTCTGGAACCAGGCTGGGAGAGCTGGGAGTGCTCACCTGGAGGAGAGAAGGATCCAAGGAGAGCTCAGAGCCCCTTCCAGGGCCTAAAGGGGCTCCAGGAGAGCTGGAGAGGGACTTGGGACAAGGGATGGAGGGACAGGACACAGGGAATGSCTTCCCACTGGCAGAAGGCAGGGATRGATGGGATRTTGGGAAGGAATTCCTGGCTGTGAGGGTGCAAGACCYKGAGGTTGCCCAGAGAAGCTGTGGGTGTCCCTGGATCCCTGGAATTGTCCAAGGCCAGGCTGGACGGGGCTTGGAGCAGCCTGGGATAGTGGAAGGTGTCCCTGCCCAKGGCAKGGGGTGGGACTGGATGAGYTTTAAGSTCCMTTCCCACCCAAACCATTYCATGATTCCATRTTTAGGCAGTGGCTGCAATAATGATGAACCAGGGCCACAGAGAAGGGGTGGGAACTGGGCTGAGTTTCAGACCTCTCAAAGAGGCAACCAAAAGCCAAAATCAGCGTCTGGAAAAGAGGAAAAAGGAAAATGGGAACTAAGGGTAGATTTCTTTAATAAACACATTGGGAAGGTAAGAATGGGTCCACAATTTGGTCTAGGGACAGAGCAAGCCTCCCTTTAGGCCATTCCTTTTTGTTATGCCCTGATTTCCCAGGCTTTTTCTCTCATTCCAGAGCTGCAGATATGCTGTGTCCATTTTCCCATCACTATAAAACAGGAAAAAAACAGGACAGCATTAATTCCTGAAAACAGGACAGCATTAATGCCTCAGAACTCTGCAAAGCCAGCCAATTAATAAACTTCCTTCTCTTTTCCACAGGCTGAAAGAGAATTAACACAAAAGACACAAACTCCTTCTGCAATACATTCCCTCTGGCTCTCAATTTTTCCACAATGTGATCCTTGCACCATGCGACGATATTGCTGTGGATGTTTCTCCTCCATTTGGGTCAGAGCAAACACGCCTGTTTCAACATCATCAGGTCTTACATTTTCTTCAGATAGAGATAAAACATCTTCTGATGTGTAGCATTGTTTTAAGTTTTCTTCTTTTTCTTTGAGAAAAATTGCTTGTTCTATTTTTACTGTCTMCAAAAAAAAATAAGAAAGAAGGGAAGAGAAAAAAAAAAGGTGTTTCTCTTGAGGGCCAAACTTTGTTCCCTGTGATTTTCTTTTCCTGGTGAAAAATAGTCATTGAAAACTCAGCTGGACCAAAAGGCTGGTCCTCCTCTGACACAGCCACCAGCAGCTGTTCCAGGGGGGACAAAAAGAAACCCTGTATGGATTTATCTGTTCTTGAACCCATCATCCCACTTCCAAGGGAAATAATTTTATTTTAGTTGAGAAGTTGCCCTAATGAGGCCTTTATCCACAGAAACAGAATGGTTTGGGTTGGAGGGACATTAAAGCTCATCCTGTTCCACTCCCTGTCATGGGCAAGGATAAATTCCACTACCCCAGGTTGCTCCAAGCCCCATCCTGTCACTGTCATATTTTCTGGAAAAATCMCTTAGCCAGGATTTCTTCTCCTGGAAAGCTGAGAAGCCYCAGAGAAAAATGAAAACAATAATTATCTGATTTGCTTCTCCTGTGTTTTGCTGCTTTGGAATGTGGTTGAAGATTGTTTATTCAACAGGTGGTTGTTTGATTGGTTTCATGTGAMTTGTTTTTATTTAATGACCAATCATGGTCAGGCTGTGTCAGACCCTAAAGAGTCAGTCATGGGTTTTTCATTAGTATCTTGTTAAGCCTTCTGTAAGTATCCTTTCTCTATTCTTTAGTATAGTTTTAGTATCATATCATATCATATCATATCATATATCATATCATATCATATCATATCATATCATATCATAATAAATTAGCCTTCTAAGAACATGGAGTCAGATCCTCAATTCCTCCTTCGTCCTGGAGACCCAGCAAATACCACACTGTCCAACCTTTATGGGAAGAAGTTGAAGCCCCCAAGAGCAGGGTGTGTTGGAGGAGCTCAGTTTTCCAAGAGCCCCAAGGAACAGCTGAGACCTCGCTGGACAATCCTGGTGGACCCTGTTTGAATTTTTAAATAACCTTTGGGAGCAGGAGGAATGCACTAGTGGCAGGACACAATAACTCAGGCAAAMCACAACAATAATCCATAACAATTCCATAATCCATGGAATTACTGGAATGTGCTGCTGTCTAATAAGTGCAGAGCAGAAGGTGACCAGCCCTGGATCTGTCTGCCAGCTCCAAAATATCCATAATTAGACCTTATCAGTTCCTTAACATCCTATTTCTGCCTGCACTTTGTTTACATCAAGAAACCAATTATCCCATTACAAGCCAGTCTATGTCAAGCAAATACAGTTCAATGTGCTCCTACATTTTAAAAGGGTTGTAATTACAAATCTGAGCTATTGCCAGATTTCACTGGAGGTAAATAAGAGCCCTTCTATGCCCACACCATATGCACAATGCTTCCTCTTGGAGAAATCAGGTGACATAAAAATCTTAGGGAATCCAGAGGCGCTCTGGGATAAACTGGAGTCTTGCAGCAGCAGCTGATAAGGAAAAGGAGTGTTTAAAATTCAACAGAAACCTGATCAGAAACATCTCTGAGCATAATTCGCCTGCCTATGGCAGGGGGTTGCAATGAGATCTTTAAGGTCCCTTCCAGCCCAAACCATTCCATGATGTTATGATGATGCAAAAGTGCATTTAAATGTGTTTAAAATATGCAAGAGTTACAATGGTGCTGAGGAAAAGACTAATTTCTTGAACTGATCAATGCTCTGGAGCTCTCAGGCAGTTGGGGTTTTTTTTTACCTTGGTAAGTAAGTTGAATGTAGACCTTAAACTGCTTCTTTTCAAAATATTATCACCTCCCCCCCCCTCCCTTATATATATTTGGATTTTTGAGTTTTGATTAGGTTTGGGGTCAAAATCAGTCTCTTAAGACAAAGAACTTTTAACTGAATATATCCATGGCCATAAAACTTCCAAGAAAACTTTCTGGACAGGCATTTATTGAAGGGCTTATACATTATCATTCATGACAGAAACATGAAACATTGAGTTCCACTTGTTCCATTGAAACACAGAACCCCAGGATGGTTTGGGTTGGAAGGGACCTTGAAGACCACCAAGTTCCAACCCCTGCCACTGTCCCAGGTAGCTCCAAGCCCCATCCAGCCTGGTCTTGAACACCTCCAGGGGTGGGGACTCCACAACTTCTCTGGGCAGCAGTCATGGAATTTGGGAAYAGGGAATTTCTGACACAGCATTCCAGTGTCTCCAGTCAGGCTGTGCCTGTGCACATSATGTTCCCTTAGTGCTTTAATCTTAGCTGGGAGCTGGATTATGAGGTCACAGGATGGGGAACATTAAAAGATTTCYATTAAAGAATCACCCTCGCCTTCAAACGTGGCTTTTTTCCCCACTGCAGAAACAAGGACACATTTCTTTATCCTGATGAACAATAGGTGCACCTCCAGCAGCTGGGTGATGCTGAACAGACAACAGGAGAGCCTCGAGATAATTTAAATAATCCTTTGAAATCTGTGAGGTTCTGCTATAGATGGGAAAGCTGCAGGAACAATGCCCTGAGTACATTCACCCTGTCCCTTGATCCAAACAAGCAGTCACACCATCAAATGAATAAGGCACCATTAGGAAGAGCATCTWGAGGAGGTTTTGCAGGAGAGGGAGCTGTGGAATGAAATCCAGCTGCGCTTTGCAGCAGGTGGATGTCTCAGTGTTTACAACCCTGCATTATGCTTCATTCTGCTGGTTTATTGGTGCATCTAAAACTATCCAAGCAAGAGGAAAATTCACTGCAAATTGGCTGTCTCTACACAACCAACTTTTGGGCTTTGCAGATCTTCAGATCTTTTTAAGTAGTCACAGGATGGGTCAGGTTGGAAGGGAGCACAGTGGGGTCACCTGGTCCAACTCCCTGCTCCAGCAGGGTCATCCCAGAGCACAGGGCACAGGATTGTGTGCAGATGGGTCTGGAATAACCCCAGTTATTCCAGACCCATCCCAGAGGGAGACTGGGATAATCCCAGTGAGGAAGACTGGGATAATCCCAGTGAGGGACAATCCAGACCCTCTGTAGGCAGGAAGAAGGATCTCTTCTAACTACTGCTCTTCCCTGAGAGTCCCAAGGATTAAAGGATCTTTCTGGAAGAGGGGTGTGAAAATCCTCTCTTGGTGAGGTGGACTCAGAAATTCAACTGGCTCAGGCTCTCTCCTGAGTTTACAGAGYCCCAAAATACAAAGAACTTGCTGTTAAGAGGATCACACATGGATAGAATGAGTAATAATCCCAGGAGAGGAATTCCTAACTGATCTTCTGATTTTCTTCTTCTAGTGCTTGTTTTAGAATC
>JACDOX010000154.1:623784-693809 GCA_014549065.1 Cardinalis cardinalis | reverse complement strand
CATGGATTATCACAGAATCATGGAATGGTTTGGGAAGGAACCTCAAAGACCATCTAACCATCTAAAAAATCCAACCCCTGCCATGGGCAAGGACAKCTTCCACTATCCCAGGSTGCTCCAAGCCCCGTCCAACCCAGSCTTGGACAATTMCAGGGATCCAGGGGCAGCCACAGCTTCTCTGGGCACCCTGTGCCAGGGCCTYCCCACCCTCACAGGGAACAATCCCTTCCCAATATCCCATCCATCCCTGCCCTCTGGCAGTGKGMAGSCATTCCCTGTGTCCTGTCCCTSCATCCCTTGTCCCCAGTCCCTCTCCAGCTCTCCTGGAGCCCCTTTAGGCCCTGGAAGGGGCTCTGAGCTCTCCCTGGATCCTTCTCCTCACCAGGTGAGCACCCCCAGCTCTCCCAGCCTGGCTCCAGAGCACAGGGGCTCCAGCCCTTGGAGCATCTCTGTGGATTCCTCTGGACTTGTTCCAGCAGCTCCACATCCTTCTGCTGCTGGATCCCAGATCTGGAAGCAGCTCTGCAGGTGGAGTCTCCTGAGGTCAGGTAGAACCATCTCCCTCCCTGCTGCCCCCACCATGAGTCTGYACCACTAAACCACTCAAACAGACAACTTCTTATATACATACTATCCAAAAGTTAATTAGCCCAGCTGAAATCATGTTTGATCCTATCCCAGCAATTTATCAGCATGGACAATCGAGTTCCAATGCCCAGACCTGCACGCTGGCACATTTTGATTTGTTAGGATATATTTTATTTATCCTCCCTGTTCCATGGGTTGATGGTATCGCACCCATGATAGATAAATTTAACAATGAAATACGTTCAAACAGGAAAGTTCTGTAAAAAATATTTCCCTTCAAACTAGCCTGACTTAGGTTCCAAACAGATTTACAAGCCCAGGGGAATTTAAAGAACTCAGGGTTAAGATATCCGCAGTCATTTAATGAACATTACTTCTCTTTTTGTGGACCCAAATGAAGATGCTTAAAAAAAGGTTTGGCTTTCAGAGAATGCTTATCCAGCAGTGAATGAAAATCAGGAATTTTCTGGTCTCAAAATATTCAATCTCTAGCAATCACAGCAAAGAYTTGAGAACATTTAAATTCTATTAACAAGAGATTCATATGTTCTTCATATTTGTCTTTTGATTTTTTTTTAAGCCATTAGGGAATATTTAGATTACATATCCAAACTTGTTTCATCAGAGCAGCCAGAAAGTTATTATTTTTAAATGAAAACTGAGATTCTCGTATAATCAAATTAATCCAGGAGTAGGGGTCATATTTATACGCAAGGACTGTTAATTTTCCATGGTAAGTACAGCCAGGAATTGAATTGAAAATAGCTGATTAACCAATTACCAGGAGCCTCCTCCATCTCCTAAAGCACAGTCACAATGAGAACGGGGGAAAGGAGGAGGAAAAGGGAAAAGCAGGGATGGAAACATCCCAAAGAAATCAGCTGCTACTKGAAGGACTCCTTTCCCCTTTCCTTTTTGCCTTTTCTTACATTTTTCCTACATTTCCCATCACACCACCATGGTGGAGGATTTGGACAACTGAGGGGTTGGGAATCTGGGAGAAAAAATAGATCAGGGAACATAAGAATTTTCTTAAGCAGTTATAAAAGGATCTCACAGGTTATTATCTCAAAAAGTRGAAWATAAGGCATAATATAATAATTATATTTCATTCACTTGCTTTAGAAAACAGGGATCTGACCTTGGTTTGTGTTTTTGCCTGAGTAAATGAACTGATTCTAGGAACTTCAGGGCTCCAGAATTTCTGTTCACTTTCCACTTGTGAAAGCCACAACTGGCCAGTACTTCTATAAAATAGGTCRTTCATTTATAGGTCATTCATTTATMGGCCTAAATACCTTCAAGMCTGATTTTTTAAACCTTAGGATGTTTATTTATTTTTTCACTGTTTTCTAACTCAAGAGATATTTCCCCTAAAGGAAGGGTTTATTTCTCTAAAAAGATACCTGATATGTGTGCCAAGAGAAGTCACACACATCTCATGTACCAAATTATGCCAAAAATGAGGATTTGGTAAATTGTGCTAGGATGGGATTGTTCCAAATCCTCACTAATTCAAACAGAGAGTGAAATCATTCACTTTATTTATATCCATCCCCTCTCCCAAGTTCTCCTGGACACCAGAAAATGCCTTTGGGATGGTCTGCAAAGGACAGAGGGAAAGTTTGGCTGTTAAAGAAAAAGATTGCAGGAAGTGCTTCTGAAGGAATAGGAATTGCCTGCTAAAKGCTCCTTTTTCCAACCTAAACTAAGACACCCCCCCACCTCCTCAATTTTTCCTTGCTCCTGAAGGTGGAATTCAGATTTCAAATTCTAGGATTTCAAAAACTACCCMAAAATGGGGGAAAAAAACAGGAAATCAGAGATTCACTGGGAGTCTTGGAGGACTGAAAAGAGGCGCACAAGGGAGAGGGCTGCTGTCCTTGAGTGGGATGAGATTTTTGATTTATGGCAGAATTTCATCCATAAATCCTTCCTAGCTGGTGATGAAACAGAAGCTCTTCTTTCTTTTCAGGTCTAGTTCAAYGAGCAGAACTGCCAGTTCTAAAAGCTCCTGTGCAATAAGAAAACCTCCTGTCATCTCCGATGAACTCTCAAGTGTTACAGTTCAAACCCCTTTGTCTCCCAAAGGATATTTTCAGCACAGAGACATCAATCCCCAATCCTGGTCATTTATATCTCCACCTCTGATGAGTCTTTTGGACCCACAGCATTGACARAGAGATGGTGAACAGGATCTGCTGGGTTTCTTTCACCTCTCACTTCTCCAGTTCCATCCTCTCCATCAGGAGAGATCTGCTCATGACAAATTAAAAGGAGAGGTGGCTATGTCACAGCAATTCAACAATTTGAATTTTGAATTTTTTTAATTATTGGACCCATAACTCTTTGTAATGTTGTGGTGCTGTCCTGACATGAGGGATCCTTGCTATTATTTAAAAAACCTGATATCACTCAATGGAACATTTTCAYGAATGTTGTTGAAAAATATGTAAGTTTATTTATCAAAACAGATCAGGAAAGCAAGAGTGGCAGCTGAAACCAGTTTGGAAATGTATTCTGGAGATGATGTCCCACAATGTGACACGCTGTGCTCTCTGCATCCAGGCCATCAAACAGATTGGGACACAGGAACTGACTGATGGCACAGAACGTGATGTGTCCTAGCACAGTGTCAGCTCAGCCTCCAGAACACATGGGCTCCTCAAAAAACAGAGGTGCTGCTTAATGAACAAAGGCCAGAGATCACACACTGGGTTTGTTCTGCAGCTCCTGCCAGGAAATGGACCAGGAGTGACAGGAAAATGAGGTTTTGGAATGAAAACAAATAAATTTCTTAAAGAGGGTGGTGGAGGTGCAGAGGAGGAGAATAGTGATTGTGAAATTCCCAATTCCCTGGGGTAGAGGTACTGGGGGAGTGAATTCATGGCAGCTGGGACAGAGGAGCGGGGTGTGAGAGTAAAATATGAGGATCAGGGATATATTTGGGGGATAAATAAAGGAAAGTATCCTGGAAAGTACAGGAACACTTCCTGCTGTGGAGGAGACAAGGTCACAACTATGGAGGGGCTGAGGGAGCTGGGGAAGGGGCTCAGCCTGGAGAAAAGGAGGCTCAGGGGGRACCTTGTGGCTCTGCACAACTCCCTGACAGGAGGGGACAGCCAGGGGATCTCGGGCTCTGCTCCCAGGAACAGGGACAGGAGGAGAGGGAATGGCCTCAAGCCACACCAGGGGAGGTTTAGCTTGGATATTGGGAACAATTCCTGCCTGGAAAGGGCTGTCCAGCCCTGGCACAGCTGCCCAGGACAGGGGTGGATCCCCATCTCTGGAGGGATTTAAAGGCCACATGGATGTGGCACTTGSGGACATGGATCAGTGGCARCCTTGGCTGTCGGGAATGGTTGGACTCAGTGATCTCTGAGGGCTTTTCCAACCCAAACAATTCTGGGATTGTGAGATTATGTGACCCATCACAGTGTGATTGTGACCACACATTCTGCTTGATCTGTTCTCTTACTCTGCAAGTGTTGAACTTTGGAGGTTTGGAGTACAAAAATTAAGGCTAAATTAAAATTTCTTAAATTTGGACCCTTGCACTTGGCTTTCATCTTCCACACTGGATATCTGCATCTGAGTATTCAGCCTTGAATCCTCCTGTACTCTGGAAAGAATGRGACATTTGTGTCATGATTCATTTGGAATACTGTTTTCTTCAGGATAAAATCAATCATACTTAAAACTGTCACTTTCTGAGCACTGATTATAAGGAAAGTAGTGACAAACTTGGGTGAATTCCACCTATACTCCTGCAGCAATATCACAGAGATTCAGGATCTGTTCAGGGGAAGGATTAGATGTACCAGTGTGTACACAAATATTGATTAAAATATTGCCTCGACACCAATGGAGATTATGGGTTATGAACCAGAACAAACATTAACAGTAAAATACATGATCAAAACATCAAAGGAAAAAATGGCAGAGGAAAATAATGACASCAACCAAAAGGAATCTAAGATTGTGTAAGAATCCTGTCTAGAAGGGCTGCCAGATCAGAAAGATAACATAGACAGATATATGAGACACACAAAGTAATCAACTCTTGTGGTATTTTTGAGACTGTGACATCATTTCATTTCCCAAAAGCCTAGCTCATGGAGTTCTGYCATAGCATAATGAGCAGTTCTCATTTTTAAAACTCATTCTTTTTAATSTCCCAGAGAAGCTGTGGCTGCCCCATCCCTGGAAGTGCTCAAGGCCAGGTTGGATGGGGTAACACAAAAGAAAAGAATAAAAATACAGACACCTTCCACTATCCCAGGTTGCTCCGAGCCCTGTCCAGCCTGGCCTTGGACATTTTCAGGGATGGGAAGTCTACAACTTCCTAAAATATAAAACTAAAAAGAAAATAGAAGAGATTAAAGCTGAAGCATTGAGTTATCCATTTACCACAGACAATCTAGGCCATCTCTGCCATTCCTGCTTTTCATGGARCCTCTTATTAGCACAGGAACTGAATGAAGATGATAAAACACAACTGGATTTACTTCATAATTACAGACAACACCTCTCAAAACCCCACTTGAAACCCTTATATTAACCAGCTTGGGTAAGAATGGCATCAGACAGGCTGGAAAACCAAGAGATCCAAACAAAGGATGGTGATAAACAGAGCGTGAGGGAGCAGGAGGAGATGTCCAGTGGGGTGTGGCGAGCAGGGTTGTTAAGCCTGGGTTTATTTAGCAGCTTTATTAATGATCCCAACCAAGGGGTGAAAAGCACATGAATAAAACATGCCCTGGATGCTCATCTGGAACAYGGTGTGTGCACCGTGAAAAATGGGAAGCAGCACAAAGCCCTGGGCAGGAATTCCAGAATGGAGCACGGAGAGAGGCAAAGCAGCTCCAGGAACACTCTGTTCTCCTGTTATGGAATATGAGTTTGCATCCCGTAATTACTGAGGAAAAAAAATGTCTACAAAGGGCAGGAATTGCCTGAGGGAAGGCCTGAAGATCCATGGGAGAAATAAACTTTTATAAACTCTGGAAAGCCACGGGCTGGGGTGTGATCTCTGCTGGTCAGTGAATTCCTGGCACTGCTCAGTTCAACGTCTCCTCACTTGGGAATCAGCACCAGAAATGCCAAATTCTAGGGAAGTCTCTGCAATGCAAAACAATGCAGACTTAAAAAATCCCCTCTGAACTGCTTTTAATCATATTGTTTATTAGCAATTTCCTTTTACAGGTTAACATTTACATAAATAACCTCCTAAGTGTGACTTTGGATTTAGACTGCTCCCTTTTTGAGGGCTCACCCTGAGAGCAGTTAAGCCTTGTGGCATGTAACACCGATGAGTTGGTATTGATTTTTATGTCCATGGCTTCTCAAAATKAGACTTATAATTTTTGATGGACATTCACACTCATGTTCAAAGTGGGAAAAGACTTTTGAAATTTGTGGCTGGACATGAATTTGTAGACAAAGTGCAAAGCTGTGTTGCGTTGTTTCAAATCCTTAATTACAAAGATGGAGATTGGAACTGGACCATCTTCAAAGTCCTTTCCAAACCAAAACCTTCTGGGATTCTACAATGCTATGATATTAAAACTTTACAACATCTCAGAAAGGTACTTTTTGGGCAGATTATACCAAWAAGACAATGACAGGTTAAAGAACCTCACAACATCATTGGTAAAACATGTCTTGATTCATAAGGCCCTTATTCCAAAGAGTTTGTCCAACTCCCTCTCCAGCCACTTGGAAAAATGTGTTTACTGGGCTAATAAAACCCAGTGGAGGGAATTCAAGAGTCACTCTCTATTAATGAGTTAACATCACTCAGTCACCTACAATTTAATTTTTCTGAGGCCCTGAGATTTTAATTTGGGTAATACTTCTATTAATTACAATGWCTAATAACAATGTCAACTTCAGACATCTGTTAAAAACATGTAATGTTAATTTATTGGAAAATCTCCAGCAGTGCTCAATTAAAATGTTCCCCAGTTAAGGCAATGCATATGATTTGTCATGAAAAGCAAAACGGGATACAGTTAATAAAAATAACAGCAAAATAAAACCAATAAGTTTGAGTTGCAGATTGACCAAATTAAAGACCCAAAACTTTTTATTAGGTGGCAGAACAAGAATTTTTGGAATCGGGATCTTCTCACACTGGCTGGGGAGCCTTGCTCTAAATTAGCACCTAAAGGAAATATTTAATGGAACTATGGAATGGYTTCTGTTGGAAGGGACCTTAAAGTTCATCCTCTTCTACCACCTGCCAYGGGCAAGGACACCTTCCACTATCCCAGGTTCTTCCAAGCCCCATCCAACCTGGCCTTGAACAATCCCAGGGATCCAGGGGCAGCCACAGCTTCTCTGAGCATSCTGTRCCAGGGCCTCCCCACCCTCCCAGGGAACAATTCCTTCCCAATATCCCATCCATCTATGCCCTGTGGCAGTTTGAAGCCCTTCTCCATGCTCCTGTAAAYATTCCATCTCCACCCTTCTTTCAGGCTTCCTCCAGGTACTGGAAGGGGCCTCAATTAGATCACTCCAAAGCTTCTCTTTTCCAGGCTGAACAATCCCAATTCCCTCAACCTTTTTTCCCCTGAACATTGCAGAAAATATGTATTAACTTTCCCTTATCAGATTTTTCCCGCCGCTATTTCAGTTTTCTATCACAAGACATTTTTCTTGTTCTCTAAAATATTTAGATTCACTGAGGCCTATATCTGYCAGGGGGGGTTTTGCCATTTCCAAACGGACTTTTTAGCAGCATTAAACTGAGATGTGAAACACCCAGTGCTTTCCATCAGAACACTGCCATCCCATTATCATTCCCTCCCCATCACTCCATCCACCTGGATTTAACAATCCACAAATCCACAGCAGCRATGCCCAGCCCCGTTTTAGCCACACATCCCAATTCCCCCCATCCCTGAAGGCCCTGCTGCTGCTCCCTTTTGTCAGAACCCAAGAAATTCCTCTGGCTGCCCTAGAAGACTCGAGCCCCTGCCCAGGGGGCTCAGAGACCTTGGCACAGAGCCCAAGATCCCTGTGCCTTTGATCTTGACCCATGGAAAAAACAATTACCAACCTTTATATGAAGAATTACAAGTCAAGAGAGTTTAAGTAGAAATGACAGYGAATTTGTCACGAGGTGAAAAATAGATTTTTAGAGTTTTAGAGTTTYTTAACGCTCATTTCTATGAATAGCCCCACAAATCACAGCGGATTTCAGCTGAAAATGAGAACTTTTTTTTTTTAGAATGGGGGCTCAAAGTCCCAAGATAGAAGAGTTTAGGCGTGCCCTGTCCTTCTTCTATCTTCTTCCTAGCCTCCATGTTTCGGGTAATGCTGGCACTTTTAGATTGGTTTAGAGTAGAAGCTCACTGTCTAACATAGGTGATAGGTATTAAGAAGTTATTGTAAATAGTGTACATGTAGTTTTTAGTATAAWAAGATAACACCACCCCAAAGACAAGCAGTGTGCCTCAACCCAACCTGCCAGACAGACCTACAGCAARTCWGAAAAAKAATATTATAGATAAGAAATAATAAACAACCTTGAGAACAAGAACAAAATAATCCTGACTTCTTCTTCAACTGCCGGGCTGGGATAAAGAAGCTTGTAYGTATCTCAGAGTCACTCTGACCAGCAGAGATTCTAGGATCCTTTTGCCTGGTGGAGCCATGGGGAACAGTGTGGTGCTGGTGATAGAGTATCTCCCTCACACACATTCCCACTCCATGGCAGATTATCTGCCCAGAGGTTGCGCCAGGCTCCCGTCAGCTGTCACTCCGTGGATAAGCGCGAACGCTCCAGTGCCTCGTCCCCCCTGGCCCCGCTGACAGTGATAAATGACCAGCCTCAACACTCAGCTGAGCCTCCCAATCTGCTCCAGCCTTTTTCCTGGTGATTTCCCCCCTCAGCACAGCAAAGGAAAACCAGGAGAGCCAAGCTGGGCTTTRTTGAGAAAAGCTGAATTGTGATTTTACCGCCTGAAGCAACTCAGAAGCTGATGAAAATGAAGGTGAGAACRGTGTTACCAAGCACTGGTTTGAGTTTGTGTGGCCAAGTTTGGTCACATAGATGATCTTTAAGGTCCCTTCCAACACAAACMATTCTAYAATTCCACAAAGYTGGGCTTTGTTGAGAAAAAGGGAATTGGGATTTTGCCGTCTGAAGCAGCTCAGAAGCTGATGGCAAAATGAAGGTGTGAATGGTGTTACCAAGCACTGGTTTGGGCTTGGTGACACTAGTTTGGGTTTGTGTGGCCAGGTTTGATTGCACAGATGATCTTTAAGATCCCTTCCAACCCAAACCATTCTTTAATTCCACCAAGTTGGCCTTTGTTGAGAAAAAGGGAATTGGGATTTTACCACCTGAAGCAGATCAGAAGCTGATGGCAAAATGAAAGTGAGTACAGTGTTACCAAGCACCGGTTTGGGTTTGTATGGCCAGGTTTGGTCACACAGATGATCTTTAAGGTTCCTTCCAACACAAACCATTCTATAATTCCACAAAGTTGGGCTTTGTTGAGAAAAAAGGAATTGGGATTTTACCACCTGAAGCAGCTCAGAAGCTGATGGTAAAATGAAAGTGAGAACGGAGTTACCAAGCACTGGTTTGGGTTTGTGTGGCCAGGTTTGGTCACACAGATGATCTTTAAGGTCCCTTCCAACCCAAACCATTCTATAATTCCACAAAATAGGGCTTTGTTGAGGAAAGGGGAATTGGGATTTTGTTGCCTGAAGCAGTTCAAAAGCTGATGGCTAAATGAAGGTGAGAACGGTGTTACTAAGCACTGGTTTGGGTTTGTGTGGCCATGTTTGTTCATACAGATGATCTTCAAGGTTCCTTCCAACCCAGCCATTCTATAATTCCACTATTTCATGCAGATTCCAGAGCCTTTCCCCATGTGTGTACACGCCCAGTGGTGCCTGGCCTGGGGGAGAATTGGCCAAATGAACACAACATTTGTTAAAGAAATAATTCATTATCGCCAAYGTAGCACCTAATTTCACTTTAATTTTACAGGGAATCCAGTAGCCAATGAATTTCATTCCTCTGAGGAAGAAAACAACCTCATCAAGCCTGGTAAGGGCTGACTGTGTTATCATATGGAGTGGATGGGGAAGGGATTCTAATAAAAAACATTTCTGAAGTTAAATGGGAAGTAATTATCCCAATTCTAAAAAATTGTCATGACTTCATCATGAGCAGCTGACACAGTTTAAGGCTGATGTTCTATTTCTCAGTGACAATAATTGCAAAATAAATATATATTAACCAACAAATTTTCAGTTTTACCTTAAGCCAAATAAATCACTCCAAAATTTAAGGTTCAAATTCTGTTTCTTTACTGCAGCTGTCAGTAAAGAACCATCAAAAACTAAACCAGCCACCGACCACTACAAAACTGCACCTACAGGATCCATCCTGAAGGGATGGCTCACAGTAAACTCCCAGTCCCCATTCTGCACCTTCCCAAGTGTACGAGTGATTTAGGACGGGTTGCAAAAGAGGGTTTGAAATGAAGGAGGATGAGTTTGGCTGCTCAGCAAACCTCAGTAAGTGACACAAGTTTTCAGAGGGAGCCAGGGTTTGGCACTGAACCACAGAATCATGGAATTGGATCCACAGAATATCCTGAGTGGGAAAGGATCATGAATTCCAGCTCCTGGGCCTGCCCAGGACACCCCAACAATCCAACCCTGTGCCTGGGAGTGTTGCCCAAATGCTCCTTGAGCTCGGCCAGCCTTGGAGCTGTGAGCAGAGAGCAATTTCAKACAATCTAAAATCAGGTTTCAGCTTTGAACTTCCTTCTGAACAAGGTCTTCTCYCACTCTCTGTGTCTCCATTGGCTGTATAACAAGAAACATGGGAGATTTTAGCTCCCTCATGCTAAAATTAGCTTCTTTACACTCATTTCTATGAATAGCCCCACAAATSRCAGTGGATTTCAGCTGAAAATGAGAATTTATTCTGAAAATCATCAAAATTAACATTTTGACCTGTATGGCAAGAGAGATAAACAAATAAAGCACGGAGTGTTGTAGGCTGGAAATTCTAAACATGATTCATCTCATCCTAAAGCCATCAGCTAAAATATTCCAATCATTCTTTGAGGACATTTATCCTGTTGTGATGTGATGCAGCCAGGGGTGACTGGCCTGGGGTGAGATTAGCCAAATGAATCCAACATTTTTTATTATTTGTAAAGCAGTGATTTGTCATCTCCACTGCAGCTCCGAATTTCATTTCAATTTTCCAGGGAACCCTGTATTTGCAACGAATTTCACTCCTCTGAGGAAGAAAACAACCCCATCAAGCCCAGTAAGGGCTGACTGTGTTATAATGTGTTAGTTGGACCCCAAAATTTATTATTTTAGTAGATAAAATTCCATTAGTAACAGTGAATSCACTTTCCTTACATAACAGAAATCCAACCTTTCCCCCAATCAAGAAATAGAAAGTACTTGTACCCAAAACCACAGCCCATTCCTTTTTTCTTAAAAGTTTTCTCCTTTTATTAACAAATAAAGGCCTAATTAATGAAGTGCCTTGTTTAGAAGTTTCACATTCTTACCAGTCTTCCTTTGCTCTGAACAATCATAATAACAGAATTTAAATATTCAGATCTGTCATACACTGAAATTATTGACAAACTGAGCTCATGCTTGTGGTTTCATGCCAGCCAAAGCAGATTTTTGGGACACAAAAGAGATGTAGGGGATTTTAACAATTTTTTCCTTCCTAAAATGACAAAACTAATGATGGTTTTAGTCCTTTAATGTGTCTTGATTTACCAGAAATAAACATAACAAAGTGCTCTGGGTTTTTGAAGTCTATTTAACAGAAAGCCACAACAAGTTCTACAACATTTTTACCCTTCTGTTGCTGAAACAGTGTCACAAATGTGACTCCAATTTTGCACTGATTTTTCTTGCCTCAGCTGCAGCTTCTGGTGCTACAGAATCAAGGATGCTTTTCCACAATGATTCAACAGCTCCCATTGAAATGATGGCAGCTTTTCCTGAGAGCTCAGCACTTAATATTGTAGGATCTTTCCAAAAATTGGCTCCTGGGTATTATTTCAACGGGTATTCAAGGAAAATAATTGGATTTTAACAGGGTTGGTGCACACTTAATCACATAACCAAGAGAACCTCCCTCGTGATGAGGTTCAAGTTTCTTTCTAAGCTACAACTTCTCACAAATTATCCAGGTGCGAAATTTTATGGCAAGCAATTCACAGAAAGATCTGAGCCTGGAAGTTAGGGTTCTGAATTTGCACTATTTTTGGATTTAAATTTATTTTGGAAAGAGGAGGAATCTTTATCTTTGTACAAATGGAGATGGAATAGGGTTGAGCTGCTGCCAAAATTCAGACAGAAAGTTCTGCCTGCTCTCAACTATCAAAGATTCAGGGGTGATGCCCACAGAAGAAAGGCTCTAAATGACATTACCAGAGCTCAAAAATATCCAGTTAATTGGTGAAAAAAACCCTACAATTAAGTTTCTCTGACCTTCTCACATTAAAACATTTCCAATAACAATAATTATGTTTTTCTCAACACTTTATAATACCTCTCAAAGTAAGATAATGTTTATTGCTCTAGATCCATAAAACACTCCAAATCCAATTTAACAAGCAGCAAGGGAAAAATGRAAATATAATTACTGTCTTTATTAAGCTACTGCTGAACTTTCCCTGGTATTTGAAAATTGGCAACCAAAATTGTGCATTCAATATAACTATATAGAGAGAGGGACGATGATTTATCAGGTAGGGTAATATAAGTTAAAAAACAGTTTTGAGTCAGAAATTACAAGGGATCCTAAAGCTCATCCTGTTCCACCCTTGCTATGGGCAGGGACACCATCCCCTATCCCAAGTTGATCCAAGCCATTCCAGCTCTTTGCTTACTTGAAGGCAAAGTTTCTCCTCYAAATGAAAAAGTATTCAATCCTCTTTCAGGAAAACCACTTCAAATTTTATTTACTGCAGCTGTGGGATTCTGGAAGYCCTTATTGTGAAGGGTTAGAATCGCACCATAAAAATGGGAACTTGAGGAGAATGACAGGCTCTTTGTTTCTGAAATAATCAGGCTGAGCTTTTTGTGATACTGATGTTCAAAAACATATCTCATATTTCAGGAAGAGACCACAGAAACAGAGTCTCCAAACCAAGCTCTACAGCAAAACACAAAGCATCCTTCTAATCTTCCCTATTTTTCTGAATCCTTGCAATCTCAAGATTCTTTCTGAGCTCAGGGTCATGTCTCCATTAATGTTCTACATTATCCTGCAGAGTGGAGCACYATGTTCTCAACTTGATATGTCAGTTAAATCAAATATTGTTATTATTGTTATTTTATTTAACAATGCAGTGACAGAACATTTAATAAAGGACTTTTCATGATGATGAACGAGAAAATTACTTTGGGGGATAATAAAGGAAGCCAGGTTGACACCTGCAATGATACTTGAAAGTTTAAAGACTGGTAGAAAAAGCAGACCATATTTATCTGAAGAAAAAAAAAGAAAATTTAAAATACCAGTGGTCACTTTATRTAAGTTTTGTTCCTTAAACCATCCCAACAATGGCAGGTTAAAAGGTTTAAAAATATCTCAGCCCAAAACACCTGGAATTCTGAAACAACTTGGAACAACATCATTCATGTAATTAATTTTAAACCTTCCTATACCACTATTTCAATTTCTTTCAAAAAAAAAAAATAGATATATGAATTGAGACACTTGTCTTTCAGACTYTAAGTTTTCTGCATTAAACACAGCTTTTCATTATTCCTGATCTAATAAGTCCTATTCTCATCTGGGCTATCAGCAACTCAATAAGTAATTACCATCCACCTTGAGCTGTTCCAGTCCATTAGACCAGTGCTGATGACTCAGTGGAGGCACAAAATGAGGAGCACAGGGGCTGACAAAGGCACAGAAAATAAGGAGAGGAAATGCTGCAGCTGGAACTCCTCCCCATGGCTGGATTTACTCAGAAACACTCAAATAAAATAACATAAAATTGATATGATTGAGGGTAGACTGAATTTGTAAGGCGTTGCACAGATAAATATAAAAGCTGTCCTCCCTGATGAGGGATGTGAGGGCAAGAATTTATCCCTGATCTAAGCATCAGGAATTTATTCCTGACCTAAACATTAGGAATTTATTCCTGACTAAGAGACACCACAGGAAGCAAATGGCACCGATTCATCTGCACACAGCACAGGCTCTGCTGCCCCCCCTGAAAACCAGGAGTCATTCCATGGAGTCAGAGAGGTTTGGAAGTTAAATTAAATCTGATCCCTTTCTCACCCAGACCAATCATAGCAGCCTTTCCCRCACCTGAAGGGAGCCAACAAAAAACGATGGAGAGGGAATTTTTACAAGMGCCTGGAGYGASAGGACAAGGGGTAAYGGCTTCAAATTGAAAGAGACTATGGTTAGTTGGGATATTGGGAAGGAATTCCTCTCTGTGAGGGTGGTGAGGCCCTGGCACCATGGCTGCCCCATCCCTGGAGTGTCCAAGGCCTGGATGGATAGGGTTTGGAGCAACCACAGAATCACAGAATTGTTGAGGTTAGAAAAGCCCTCTAAGATCATTGAGTCCAATCACTATCCCAGCACTGGCAAGGCCATCACTAAGCCCACAGAATCACAGAAATAGAGAAACATTTTGTTGAAAAAGGCCTCTGAGATTATCAAGTCCAAACTACTAAAAGTCAAAGGCATTACCCAAAAAATTGCTGCTTCKTCACTACTTGTTGATCTATGAAAGCAGAGGATGATCACTTAAAATCCTGTTAGGCAAAGGAAGGAGCAGGAAGCTGGATTTCTCTGCTGAGAGCATCCATGTCCCAAAATTCTTGGGTTAATTTCARCTTTTTCTTGCTTTATGTCCCAAATTGATACACKTGGGCTTAAATCCATGYCCCCAAGAGCCACATCCACACAACTCCTAAATCCCCCCAGGGATGGGGACTCCACCACCGCCCTGGGCAGCTGAACCTTTTCCATGAAGAAATTGTTTCCAATATCCAACCTAAACCTCCCCTGGAACAACTTGAGGCTGTTTCCTCTTGCCACAAATTGAGASGGAAGGTTCCCAGTGGATGTAGGGAGGATTTGAAGGTGAAGCCCTGGAACACTTTGTACAGAGAGATTGTCTGACCCTGCTTTGACCCGAGACCTCCTGAGGCCCCTCCAGCCTGAGTCAGTCRTGTTCCTACCAGATGATTTGTCCTTCTGGAAAGAGAAATTTCAGGAGATGATTGAGGGGCCACCTCTGTCAGGACAAACAGATTTACAGGCAACATCAAGTATCCAAATAAAACCTCTTGGTAATGAACTTCACACCAAGTTTTCAATCCCAGCTCTTAAATTAAAGATTGCCTGACACAGCCTGTCCAGGGCKGGTGACTCACGGATTTGTTCCTCACTGGTGTTTATACAAATGAATTAAAATTACATAACTGCCAACAAAACCTTTACAGAGGATTGAGATGGTTCTGCTGACCAGGGTAACAGCACAAAAACCACTTATAGATAAGTGCCTACAATTAAAGGGACATCCAAATATTGAAATAAAAATGTAGAGTTCCCAAATGCAGGAAAAAATATGGCCTGGTTTGTGTGAAGGCTGTTTGTCATTATACAGATAATTTTACATTTGATTTCTCTACTCAGGATGGCTCGTTAGTTTAAGTAAAACGAATGCTCAACATTCATTTTATTGAACTCTGTCTCATCAAATCAAAATAAGAGTTAGAGCAAAAGTGCTTTCACTGTAATTGTATTTTTCTGGAACATTCCAATTCAATCTCAAGTTCACAACAGCAGTTCAAGACAGGGTATTTTTAATATCAATATTTCTAACAGATTCCTTTCATCAACACAATCCTCTGACCATTTGGCCACCTCTGTTATATCCCCATTTTACAGACAGAAACCCACAGAATTTTACTGGATCAGTCGCAGCCACTTTACAGCCTTGCAGATGACACGYGCTAGAAAATTTTTAATGAGCTGATCTGTAAGGAAAAATGTCTTTATTAAGATGTGTTGTTCCTCTCTCAGTGGCTAAATGATTGTTTCCAGAAGCAATAATCAGCTACTGATATGAAAGCACCCAGTTAATTAGCAAAGGGTTGTACTATTCGAGGAAGCTGCATTATTCAGTCAACCATAGGAAACAGTTTTATTTCACAATATTATTAAATGCAGCTTTTGAAATTGTTTAGCTGGTAATGCAATTTTTGAAACACGATTTTCACTAGAAAAATATCTCTGTTGGTTAATAACTGCAAAAGAAAACACACAGAGTCAGGCAGCCCCGTTGTTGTGCAACAGGATTWTTCCCTTTTATTGCTTTTCATCTTTTAATTATTGTAGTAGAGATTACAATAATCTCTAATAAACAATTATATAAAATTCTTGGACAGTGAACTGAGAATCAAAATGCAATTAAATTGCTTTCCTTGTTGTATTTCATGCAGAAAGTGGTGGATAAAGTCTTTCATATCTGACTTTTTGGAACTCCAGCAAATCACTAAAATATTATCTTAGGTGTCAAAGATTGGGAATGAAACTTGGTTCAATTACACAGCGAGAATGTTCTCACAAAGACAAGGGACTGCTTTGTTTSTTTCCTCAGAAAATAAATCCAGATCAACTGAACAGCAGGAAAAGAAGATCTGTAAATTTAAACTATGACATTTATCCAGTCACAGAATCTCAGAATRGTTTGGGATGGAARGGACCTCAAAGCTCATCCTGTTCCACGCCCCTGCCATGGGCAGGGACAGCTTCCACTATCCCAGGGTGCTCCAAGCCCTGTYCAACCTGGCCTTGGACACTTCCAGGGATCCAGSGGCTGCCACAGCTTCCCTGGGAAAACCATTCCAGCATCTCTGATGGAAGGTTCTGGACTGGACCTCACCAGTAGTAAATGAACTTTGTAAGGGGAGATGTGAAGGCACAAAAAAAAATCACCAGGACACAAACAGATCATTGATTTCGCCCCTGCAGGGAGTGACAGCAAAGAGAAAAGGGTGCATTAAAAAGGCAGAAGTGAAAAGTTATCCCAATTTCCTAAAAAAGGGGGGTTGGCAGTGGGACTGACAGATTCTGAGATGTCACAGTTCAACAACAACTTAGTGGGGAGAGAAAAAGGAACAAAACCAAAAAGATGAGCCTGGAGAGAGGTCACAGGAGTCTCATCTTCTCCCCTCCTCCCTCTTCATCCARTCCAGATGTTTTATATGAATTTCACTAAAAGAAATACATGAAAAGATAAGGGAAGTGTAAGAGAAGATTCTCATTAAGAAGTGAGGATGTGGAAAGTTTTATTTATTAACTGTAAATTTGGGCTAAAGAAGCAGCAACTTTCAACCACAGCACTTCCAGGCACTAATAAGGATCRATAATGACAAAATGACACTTTGATTACAGCCAACCGAGAGGAAAAAAGATTTGACACAGTTCATGGTAGCAGGAAAAAGTAGGGACTGGAAAAATGCCAAGCCATTTAATTTAGAGCTTGATTAGGCCACCTTCCCCTTACACCCGTCCACAAACAGCAGAGCAAGATAAGGGGCAAAGCACTCCTTGAACTGGAAGAAGGAAACTTGATTTAATATCAAATTCTGGGAGATTTCCAAATCTGAAATAGGCTGTCAGCTTGTTGATAAGTTATAGAACACAACAAGCAATATTTAGTTTGGGAACTGCTCTCCAAAATTCCTCCTCCTTTAATCTCTCTCCCTCCTTTTCACTAATCCTGCCTCACCACCACCCCAAGGGTTATAAGGAGTTTTTTAGGGCCATCACTTCAGCTTTCAGCCAAAAGAGTGGCTCAACAGCAATTCAAGGCATCCTCAGAAGCCTCCAAGTGTTTTGAATTTGCTTCTGTTCAGTGTTTTCTTTAAAAAAAAAAAAAAAAACTTGATTGATTGTTTGCTTATCACGTCGAGCACATTCAGTGAGTGCTCTYCTCATGCAGGAGAAAAAGGGAGAACAACTGGAAAACTCTTACTCATCCTGCTCCTCTCCAAGAGACCAGGAACAGGCACAAAACCTTTGGAAAGACACTCTGCCAGATGGAAGACAGCAAGTGGCCAGAAACACAGAGTTCAATTATTTGCTGCATTGTTCTCCAGTGTTAATTCAGAATTTGGGAGAGCTGCTCAGTGGGTCTGGGCCAAAATAAGCATCAGCAAAAATCCCAACCTGCTGAGGGAATAACTCAAAGRAGGCAAGAGGTTCACACTGCTGGTACCTATATTTATAAATGTATACTTAATGTAGTAAAAGAAGAAAAAAAAACAAAGAAAAAAAGCAAGGAATTTATTGAGCTACCCTGCACATTGGAAATATTCAGGTACTTAAATACAGCTTGATGTTATTTTATAGGCCTGAGGTCTCTCAGATACCTGCACAAAAAGGAACAAGAGTGAGACATTTACAGTGATGTTGTGGTTATTACAGTTCATGGAACACATGTGGAATTCTATATGCCCAGAAAAAGAGGAAAAAGCCATTAGAAAGAGGGAAGGCTTATTGCAGGAAAGTGGCATAAAGACACACTATTAAAAACATCAATTCAATCATATTCAAGGTCAAGAATCACAGAATCCCAAAATGGTTTGGGTTGGAATCATCCAGTCCCACCCCCTGCCAAGGGCAGGGACACCTTCCATGATCCCAGGCTGATCCAAACCCATMCAAGTGGCCTTGGACAMTTCCAGGGATCCAGGRGCAGCCACAGCTTCTCTGGGCACCCTGTGCCAGGGTCTCACCACCCTCAAAGCCAAAGAATTCCTTCCCAAAATCCAATTAAAATTTCCCCTCTTTTAGGTTAAAGAAGATGACCATAAACAAAAAGTCCTGTTTAGAAAGGAAGGATTCRTAAAGATGATAAAATTACAAAATGGAACATGGGGTCATCCAGACTGATTAATTAGCAGACCATTGCTTTACATTCATTTATTAACAGAGTTTTTCCTCTATTAAACCCAGTGGAATATTTATCACAGCTACCAAATGGAATACATCGTCCTTGCCAAGGAAAAGTCCACAGGTAGAGATTTAGGAATGAAGAACAAGGAGGGAACAGGATGGACAGATCATTGAGTAAATTAATGCACTGGGAATGGACARGGCTCCAATTATCACAAAAAATATATCAAAACAATCCCATTATCACCAGCCAAGGGAACAAAAGGAGGTAGGGGAAGAAATCCCTCCAAGCTCTCCTCACACTTCAGGAAAAATGCTGTACCAGAAGTTGTTTGTGCCCTCGTGATCCAYAACAGATCCAGCACAGCCCAGGTCAGGAGGAAAGCTCCAAACCAGAGCCATTAATATTTGTGCTTGATTAGTGGTTTTGATGTTCAAATCAGTACTAAATGTTAACGACTTAATCAGCAACGGAAAGAGATATAATTTGAATTAGTGCTAGATCTTGACAAGGAAACAAATTTATTACACAGAAATGAAGAGACTCAAGTAAAWAAGTCATAGTTGTTACAATAGAGGATATAAAAGTGTGGGAACTCAAAAGATGCTGAAGTCAGACTTGAAAGATTTGGATTCTGCCCTCAAGTATCTCAGAAGCTTTCTGAACAGGGACAGGATAAATCACTCCAGTTAAACATTTGTAGCTGGTGAAAAGCAGCGGGCAAGACTTGCAAGAGAAGCCCAACTCAGAAATGGAAATCAACGAGCTGCAAACCCAAGGCCTGACCCTGTGAAACTGAACCAAATCACTGCTCCACTCCAACTGAACTCTGTTATAGGACACATAAAATCATATCATGGAATGGTTTGGGGTGGAAGGGACCTTTAAAATCATCCAGTCCCACCCCCTTGCCATAGGCAGGGACACTTTCCACCATCCCTGACGGGGTCTCTGAGGTTGAGATGACCCCAAGGTGTTAGAAAGTCTCTTTTTCCCAGCCCCACGACTGAAGAAGAAGATGGGATTCCTTGGCTCTCGTTCTCAAGGTGGTTTATTTGTTCTTATCTAATACATTGTCTTTCTCGGACCTGCTGAGGTCTGTCTGGCAGGTTGGGTTGTGGCACACTGAGCACCCTCAGGGTGGTGTTAACTTTTTATACTAAAAACTACGTGTACTTTATTTACAATAATTCTCCAATATCTATCACCTATATTAGACAGTTTGTCTCTACTCTAAACCAATCCAGAAGTGTCACCATCACAGCAGAAGATGGAGGAGAAGAAGAAGAAGAAGGAGAAGGACAGGACACACCCAGATTCCTCCATCTTGCCTCCTGAACCCCCATTCTAAAAACCCCAAAATTCTACTTTTTCACCCCGTAATAAATTCACTACCATTCTACTCAAACCCTTGTGGCTTGTAACTCTTCACACAAAGTTGGTAATTTTTTCCAAGGGTTAAAATCAAAGGCACAGGTGTCTGTGACTCTGTGCCAAGGTCTCTGAGCSCCCTGCCAGGGTCTCGAGTCCTCCAGGGCAGCCAGAGGAATGTCCTGGGTTCTGACACATYCCAGGCTGGTCCAAGCCCCACCCAGCCTGGCCTTGGACAATTCCAGGGATCCAGRGGCAGCCACAGCTTCTCTGGGCACCCTGTGCAAGGGCCTCACCACCCTCACAGCCAACAATTCTTCCCAATATCCCATCAAAATCTTCTTTTTCCAGTTTGAAGTCATTCCCCCTTGTCCTGTCCCTCCATGCCTTGTCCCCAGTCCCTCTCCAGCTCTTCTGGAGCCCCTTTATGCCCTGGAAGTGGCTCTGAGCTCTCCCTGGAGCCTTCCCTCTCCCAGGTTGAGCCCCCCCAGCTCTCCCATCCTGGCTCCAGATAATTGATGCACAAAACAAACTCCAGCCAAACCCATTTATACCATTACAAATCTCCAGACAGTAATTAGTGATGGAGAAAAAAGCTCACCACAGGTACCACTCTGCATTATTTTATAGTGTGTGACACATTAATGCCTCAGCTCTCCCTGGGTGAAGGACAAGAAGAACAAAGGGGCTCCTGGGGGTCACAGGATTTGGGCATCCTGCACTAGAGCTGATCCCAAAACATTCCTGTGGAAAGCTGGGCYGAGATTCCAGCAGGATGAAAACCCTGGAATTGCTCTAATTCTGCTTAAGCAGAATTTGCTGCACAGGATTGTGCTCAGGAACTGGGATTTAACAAATTAATCACACTGGAAGGTCTTAGGCATAGCATCCACCTAGAAAAGGGGCAACACRGAAGGAATAATTTGCAAAAGGTCGATATTTGCTGACCAAACTTCAATCTCAAGGAGCAAAATATTAGAAATTACTCCTAGAAACCACAATCCTTCATTGTGTGGAAAATATGGGAACAAAACCCAGGGATTTTCCATCAGGAGCTCAGTGGTAGCTGCAGTGTCCATACACTGATAATTGAACTTGACCATTGCTCACAGTGGATTTATTTCACATTGCCTATAAAATTTCCMTTGCTCAAAGAAAAATCTTGTGTTTCATTGTCTCTATCCAATTTTTATAGAAAATTTTCCCATTTCAACATTTCCATCTACTCAATTTTTATAAATTCTATATAACTTTAATTCAGCTTCCTCTCAGGACACATTTTAAGAAAATAAAGGAATATTTACCTATATTCAGAATAAAAATCTTTAGGAAAATTTGAGAGTTCGAATTTGCCCCCCTGTTTCAAAGCAGGAATTTGTCTGTAAATCTTGGCTTACTCAGTGTTAAGTATTTGTTTGGATTTCTCAGTCTGGAATTCAAAGCAGAAGCCCCAAAGCTCACTGCTCTCTTCAATCAATCTAAAAACTGTCAAAATCATCTGCTCTGGAGACAGGCTGGGAGAGCTGGGGGTGTCCATCCTGGAGAAGATGCTCTGGACTTTGTTATTAATTACCACTGACACACATAATTTGCATTTATTCCCTCACATGTGTCAGTATCTCACATTAAATCCCAGAAATTCCCAGCTCAACAACCTTATTTGAAAGATTTTAAAGAATTAAAATTTATAGCAATAAATAAAAAACAAGCTTCAGGTTTAAGCTGATGAAAATTCCTGCCTTAGTGAGGACTATTAATTAAGTACAAACACATATCTTAAAGAATTAAGCCATTCTATGATTCTAATTAATTTTATGGTAATAATTTGCTATGACATCATTGGAGTTTCTCTCCATAATTTTTCCAAAGAAAAAGAACAAACAGTAGCACTTCCCAGAGCTTTGGTGAAGGTTGTTATCTTATGGTTTGTTTCATTTTGGTTTTAATTTGTAAAAAGGTTCAATTCTTTGTACACTGTAAATCAAATTAAGGCCTGCCTGGGGACTCATCAGCCCAAGCATCTAATGAAGAAACTACATCAGGGCTGATGCAAATTTATTGGCTGATTTCTGCACAAAGGAAACAACAAAACAGCCAAGAAGAACCACATATTAATGAGGAAGCAGATGATATTTAATTAAATAAATATCCTCGGCACTGCTCCAAGGAATGGCATTACAGGGGTGTTGGATGGCCAAATTTTGAGGCAGGTTACTGAGATTTAAACTATATTGGGGTTTTTGCTACTTATASAGCAAATGAAGAGTTCCTAGAAATCAAACAAATAAAAGCACAATAACAGCACAGGATGTTTAATTGCTTCCCTGAAAAGAAAAAACCTATTTTTGTTAACGCCACATTGATACTTATTGAAAGTACTTTCATTCCTTCCATGAAAATAATTCATCAGGTTAATTATTCTATTATGAATGGAATCTCAAATGATACACTGAGAATAGGTTAGAGAATTTTAAGAATTCCTTATTTGGATGACAGATGGAGGAGGGCTTTGAGGAATGGGTATCCTCTGAAGTGTTTTAGGAATAGCACAGCAATTTAGCCCTGACAAAGAACCTGGGCTGGGATGSAGATGAGAGAGAAGATTCATTTCACCTGAGTGTGGCTGAGCCACAGCCCCAGCAAAGGCTCCTTCAACTGAACCCATGCAATAGGAGGGGCTGGAACTGGATCACCTCTGAGGTCTCTCCCAACCCAAACCATTCCAGGATTCCATGAAATTGAAATTCTGTTGGTCTCAGTATCTATTTCAGTCTTGGACCTTCAATAGGAAAAAGCTATAAGAGAATCAGAGTCTCCATAACAAAACAAAATACTTGGTATTCTTTGTTCATATGGAGTGTGTTGAAATTTACTGAGAGGGTTTTGTTATGGTTTTATTTTAATTAGTGGGATGGAGAGGGAATGAAGTTTTAGTGGATGACTAAAATGGTTGGTTCTCCTAGAGRAAAGTGAGGTTTAATCATGGACTTCAACTTAATCCTACTTTAGTCTAAAAGTAAGAACGTGATGCAATCTCTACTGATTTTTGACCTGTCCTATTTGGGATCTCAAATCCCAAATACCATCAACCACCAGTAAAAGCTGACTAGTTCTAGAGTCACTTGTACCCATTTTGGCAGCCAAAAAAGTGAAACCTTCAGTGCAATTGCAGGGAATTCTCTAAAATACGTCAAGTTTACTCACACTTTTTAATGCATGCATTGTGTGATGCCTCCCARTTTTCTGCTTCTCCATTTTCTCTCCCCTTTCATCCCATATCCATTTAGCGAGGGACAAAAATCCACTTTTTATGCTGATGAGTAAAATTTGATTATTACTTTCATCYCTTACATGTTCATTAGCAAATACAAACCCAGACAAACATAAAGGATTCCATAATCTGCAAACAGTCTGTGGTTCAATTCCATACAGGATTTCATTACCCTCAACAAATGAGAGCTGTTAAAAAGTCTGAGCAGAAAAATCATACAGAACTAATATCTATATATCTGCAATATCTACCAGGGYGTTTCTATCCCTTCCATTAAATTATGTAATGGTCTCTTCTTCACCATAATTCCACCAACAATTTTTTTTCCTGGGCTGTTACTGAGCTTTGAAGTTTTAGCTGACAGGTTTGTCAGCAAAGCAGCGACAGTTTGAATCTTCCCCAAATCACTCTAATAAACCACAGCTGTACTTTGAACTAAAACATCCCATTATCCCTTTTTTGCAAGATTCATGTTGATTAGTCCTCAACTAAAGGAGAGTGAACGCCTCTTGAACATGTTTTACAGTGAAGAAACAAGCTSTGTGTGTGCATGGGAGATAAAAGGAACGTTCATCTCGGGAAAGTTATCAATAAACTATCTAAAAMAATGCAAATTCTCACTTTCATTATTATTAATCACTGATTTGGGCCCTCTCTCTTGCTGGKAGCTGAGCAATCTGGCTCCAAGCCAGCAAAGCACTTAAGCATTTTCTTATCCTGCTGCACCGAAGATGATATCGCCATTCACACGCTCCAAGTTAAGCCTGTGTAAAACAGAATGTTCAGCCTCGCTCCAGCCTGAGCACCCCAGAACAGTGCAGTTAATGGAATATGGAAATGGGAGAATCAAATCCTAGGCCAGGATGTTCTACAGATTGAAATAATGCTCGTTTTTAAATAGCTCTATTCCTCCAAGATCTGCTCYGTTTCCTCGGGTTGACGGTGTCTGACGGAGGAGAAGGATGGAGGATTACAATTCAAATATTATCTTATCCTATTTATCCCTGTATCCTATAAAACTGTAATTGCTGGGGACTCAAGCCATGGCTGGTGGAGCTCTGGCTGAAATCAGAGTTGCAGYAGGGCTGAAACTCTCCCCGTGTGCTTTTTCCGTGAATGTTGGGAGACTTCAGGACATTCAAGCTTTTGAAAACCTCCATTAAAGAGCTTTTATGAAGTCCTGTTGCAGTTTCCATAGAAACAGCTGATCATAATTTCGGGGAGAATATAAAACCTTTTTCAACACATTTGATAGTAATTTTCTCCAAATGACCTCCAGGTAATTAATGTGATGGTTTGACCCCTGCTTTAACATTATTTTCTAAGAAACAAGCTGCAATGCTCCATTAAAAACCTGAATGCATTGTTGATACCAGGCAAAAAAGACCTTGGAAGTTTGGGATCTACTCAGGCAGAGATTGTGTACATGGCCAGTTCATGTTTCTGGTTCTTTTAAGATGTTTCTCTGATCTTGGGAAAGATCACATCGATGTGATAACCTCTGTGCCTTTGCAGAATTTGCAGTCAGAAACCTTGACTTGAAACCAAATAAAACCAGAGTTGTCCATCTGTCTAAATCCCACAGGGAATCTGTGATGTCAAACTTCAGGATTTACTGCATGACTTGCACGCAACATAAAACATTTTGTAGTGGTCACCCTCTATCAGAGCAGTGCTGCCTTTCTGGAAATGCTCCTGCAGCACCAAGAGAATAACACAATGTTCTGAATTTCATTTTATTTTCTCAAGATGAATAGCAAATAAAGTCAAAAATATTTTCCTGTAATGCCAGACACTTTGAATGAGCTGACTGATTTCTATTTACTTCAAGAATTATTTAGGATTTGGTTCTGATGATGGTATTAGACATTCACAATTTTGGAAAAGCCATCAAATCATGGAATGGTTTGGACTGGAAGAGACCTTAAAGCTCATCCAATTCCAACCCCCTGCCATGGGCAGGGACAACTTCCACTATCCCAGGTTGCTCCAAACTCTGTCCAACCTGGCCTTGAACTCTTGAACCTTTTTATTGTTTCCAATATTTCAGTACTCTTTTCCCAGATGAACTCTGTTTATCCAATGATACTTCCAGTTCTTCCTACAGTCCTATATTTACTTTTGTTTCTAATTTTGTTTTTAATTCCATAAGAAACTGTAACAGATCACCTGTCATTTTTCAGAGATCTCATTCCCTGTTATGCACTCCTGTCTTTTTTTATCATTTTACAGGGAAAGGCACCTTTGCTCAAAAATTAGTAAATCTAAAAAACTCAAAGGAAAAAGTGTCAGACTCAAATGAAAGGAYGCTGCTTTCTGTATAAAAATTTTGTAGTCTTCTCCAAATGGGGTTATTTGTAAATGGAATSTTAGAATGCCTGGAAAAGGCCTCTCACACCATGGAGTTCAATCAGTATGATCATCAATACATGAAAACTACCAGCTGATCAAAAGTATCCTGACAAATAAATCCACCAGAGCGTGTCCTCAAACAATCTGGGCTAYTTTGTGCATTTGCTTAGAGATCTCTGCTGAGGTACAAAATAGACACCACTGCTTAAAGGGAGTGTTAAATCGTGCAGAGCAGAAATCTGTGTCTGACTCAGTTCCTTAAATTGTTCAGCTCACGTGGATGTTTTATTTTCCATTGGGTTCTGTTACCATTGGAAACGCTGCTGCTCTCCTGGACAGAAATTTAAAATACAGTTACAATTATTTGCCATGGATCTCAGACACCTTCTAGCTAGCACAGGAGGAATTCTGACATTCCTGACACGGATGATTTGAGTTGTTTGCTGCTCACTCCAAGAAACGGGAATTCCCTGCATAACCTCCCTGGATCATCTCTCTCCACACCCTAAAACAAWGTAACTCTATTTATAAGAAATAAAAAGACATTTGTACAACAAAAGCTRCTCTAATTGACTCTTGGGTGAAAAAGGAAGAAAATTTATTTCAATACTTCAGTGGTTTTTCCACGGTTTTCAGGATTTGACCAAAGTTTTTAACTATTCCAACAGGTTCTTCAGGCTCCAGGGTGGAAAGCAAAGKTTTTTCCTGACAGTGGCTGTGTGACCCGTGAGTGATGCTAAAAGAAATAGAGGTGAATTCCTCCAGAGCTCCTCCCTCACAGAGGAGACTTTAGAGTTGTATTTCCATAAACAAGGAAGACACCCCTGCCTTTTCCTCTTGGATTCTGCATAACCTTGTAAATGTGCATTTAACYTCATCACTTAGCTGGAAGGGACAACATAATTTTAGTTTTGCAAAGATACCCCCACYGCTGCCTTCAATCTCTTTTTCTGCCATCTGAATATCCACTGGTGGCTTATTTACGTCTCTCTTCCTTCACAAATCTTGTTTGTTTTTTTTTATTACACTTTTCTGGAACTTTACACACCAGGAAAATCATTACCTCAAGTTTCATGCTCCAGTATTTATTGCTACAGGACACTGATTGCTGGGTTGGCTGTCCAAAGTCACCACTGTCCTCCCCCAAGGGTCAAAAGCTGCTCTTTTTCCCTCGAAAAACTGCAATGGGTGCAAAAGTCCTGTAAGGTGATCCTGCTACAGAACCTGTTCTGATTCAAAATTTTACTGTCAATAAACTTTCTCTATAAATGTCTTTCTCGAGGGGGAGCAAAATCATGGAATAATAGAATGGTTTGGGTGGAAGGGACCTTAAAGYTCATCCAGTTCCACCCACTGCCATGGGCAGGGACACCTTCCACTATCCCAGGCTGATCCAAGCCCTGTCCAACCTCTCCTTGGACACTTCCAGGGATCCAGGGGCAGCCACAGCTTCTCTGGGCACCCTGTGCCAGGGCCTGCCCACCCTCACACCCAGGAATTCCTTCCCAATATCCCATCCATCCCTGCCCTCTAGCAGTTTGAAGCCATTCCCTGTGTCCTGTCCCTCCATCCATGTCCCAAGTCCCTCTCCAGATCTCCTGGAGCCCTTTTAGGCACTGGAAGCTCATTCTTTTTAATCTTGATTTATTATCTTCAGTTTTGTAAAGAACTTTTTGTCACCTTGTTAGTCTTTAAAATGCAAGAGGAAAATTGCATTTTCACTCCACCAGAATTTGTTCAATTTCTGGCGTGCTTTGCTCAGCTCCAGCTTCTTGTGAAAGAAACCTGACACATGAAATTGAACTTTATATCCCCAAATGATCCTTAACACTGTTCAAGATTTCCAGTGGAGATGTGAAATGCTGTATCCACTGCTCTGTTGTTAAATGACTGGAAAAATCCCCTTCTTTGCAGATTGTGGACCCTCAGCTTCCCTCAGCTTATTTACTGAGGGGAAACACTTTGAATCCTATTGAAATCTCTATTGAAATTTTATTCTGCAAAATTCAGTGTATTGGTTGATGACATACAGAGCCAACCCAGTTTGTCTGTGCTATTTTTAAAGGAGTGTCCAAAATAGAACACAGCACWCAAACCAGGCAAGTAGGGCAGAATCATGACCTTATTGGAGGTGTTCGACATTTTTAATAGGATCACATTGCTCACTCTCTGAAATTCCTCAGCTCCTGCAACCGTGAATTCCAAACCCGCAAAATCCAATTTCCTAAGACAATTCCGAGCACTTTATGTATTTTCCATACACTTCACAGTTTATTTGCACTTCAGCTGTCATTTCACCCCTCTGCATAGCTTTAACACCTCAATCCTTTTTTTCCCTGCTTGCTTCAAGGTTCCTAAAATTTATCTGCAAATTCTCACGAGCGCACTCACTGGAAATTGTATTTTAGATCATCCAGTGATAATCTCTTCTACCGTCAAACTGTAGTTGCAGTTTGGATTAAGAACAACTCRGAGAGAAAACTGGATTAAGAACAACTCAAAGCCCCAGTTTAGGACACCTGGAGTGTCCTCTGGAAATTGAATGTTTGGGTTCACTTCCCTGCTACAGTGAWTGTTAATTTATTAAGTGAAAAAGGTCATGGAATAACTTAAATTGGAAAAACCTCTGAGATCAACAAGTTGAACAATTAAAGGTCAAAGGCATTACCATAAAAAAAAAAAAGAGTGTTTTCTTCAGTGCTTGGTGATCAAGGGAATCCCTTAGAAAGCAGAGGAAGACCATTTAAAATCCTGTTAGAGAGCAGCAAACTGGATTTCTCATATCTGCTGAGAGCATCCCTGTCCCAGAACTCTTGGGTAAAGTTCAGCTGCTTCTGCTTTTTGTTTTCCTAGAGGTGTCCCAGATATGGGACACCCGAAATGGTTGGGTTTAAACCAGTTTTACCCAGTTTCCTTCGTTCAACAGGAATATTCTGCATTATGTCATAGAGTCACAGGAAATTTTGGGCTGGAAGGGACCTTGAAGCTGATCCAGTTCCACCCCCTGCCATGGGCAGGGACATCTTCCACCGGAGCAGATTGCTCCAAATCCCATCCATAATTTCTTAAATCAGATTTGTTRATGGGACAGAAGAGCTGATTGGCTGCAGAGATCCGTTTCCATCTCCTTGTCTGTACCCCCAGCAATCCCAGCAGGGAAAGCATTCCTTRCCCAGGAGCAGGACAGGGACATCCCCCACGTGTCACTGCAGGGCCAAGAGCCACCAMCAGCGACTGCAATGGGAGCTTGGAAAGAACTGCACCTAAACATCCCTAAATTCAGGTGTCTTAACCCTGAGCTGAGTCCAAGCCCTAAAGGTGCAGTTTTATCTCAGCAGCYGTTCAGATTTTTGGCAATTCTTCCCCCTCCTATTTTCCCACCTACTCCTGTGGGGATCAAGTTGATATTATGCTGTTGSTGCTCATTTTTACACTAATCACTTCAGAAAGAGGTTTGTAAAGTGYCCAATTTCCATTTATTCTTGAGAGCTCCATACTTAACTCCCTTTTGTCTTCTCAGAGACATTCACCATAGTTTACAGGTAAAAATAAGAGGGATACTGATACAAATTCTTATTATTATCCAATCATTTTCCAAAGAGGAAATTATGATTTGCTGGCACTCCTCAAATAATAACTGAGCACACAAATCTTACTTTGCTCAGAGAACAGGTCCTACACAAACACATTTATCCTGCTGTCAGCTGTTTGCCATTCSCTGCCTAATTCTCTCCAGCACTTCTGTTTTCCTAAAGAATATTAAAATATTCAATCATGTCTTAAAAATGAGATGATAGAAACAGCATCATTAAAAAGAAAAAAAAATTAGAAAAAAAAAAAAAGAAGAGGCAGATTTGGCAGTATCACCTTGAGGCCACCCTAGGATTGGGACACTTCCAGGAATCCAGGGTCAGCCACAGCTTCTCTGGGATATATAAATCCATATAAACACACAGATACATATTCACACACACAAAGAGATAAAGTCCATCTCAAGAACRAATTGACAAATGAAAGAAAATTACCATTGTTTCTTGATGATAGGTTCCAGAGTTCATTTGACAAGATCATGAGGAACATGATTACTTCACATTTTTTACATTCTTGGATATGATGTAATGTATCCACACATTAATTGGACGTCTGGTCACAATTAGCATGCAATAAATTCCTGATTAGTAGTACTCATTTAGAGGACTTTAATTGGTTTGTTTCCATTGATAAAATGTAATGTGGTTTAAACTCTGTAATTTAGAGGTTGCAGTTAGTTATCATTGATTGGCTCATCAATAGCATTGTCACAAGTGTGGGAGGGCTGCCTTAATTGTGGCTGCAACTCCCATTTCTCAGGAAACAAGTGATGTAACAATTTTCCCTCTGGCTGTGTTAGCACTTCATTTGCTGCTTTTATTAAGTGCTGTGGATTCTAAGATGAGTTTGCATTCTGTCCCTTTTTTTTGTGAAGCACTTGAAACGTCTCACAGCCCCAACTTCTGTCATTAATTTCTTGTAAACTTGTAACTCCAGTGCTCAGAGGAAATATTTACCACACCTTCACCGCAGTGAAATGAAAAGTTCACTCAGCACAGGCTGGAAAACTGGCAGCCCTCTAATCACAAATTCTGTTTTGTTTTGAAAGGTTATGTAGGGTTTTCAGGATTCTTCATTAGACTACGACTCTAAAAATGACACTTAGGCATATTTTAAAAATACATCTCTTTAATACCTATCTCTCTACTTCTACTCTGAGTTCTTTTTGCAACTCCCAATTGAAMATTGATTTCCTCTGTGAATTTACCCTCTTCCATTTATTTTGYTTTTCTCTCTGATTTCAATGGAACTGAAATCTTGCTTAACATTACTTCAATTATTTGAGATCTATGTCATTTCAAGACATTCTCATACAACTATTTCAAAGTGTTACTCTGCTAATTAAGAGARAGATCATAAAATCACAGAATCGTGGCATAGTTTTGGGTGGGAAGGGACCTCGAAGCTCATCTTGTTCCAACCTWCCACCATCCCAGGCTGGTCCAAGCCCCRTCCAGCCTKGCCTTGGACAMTTCCAGGGATCCAGRGRCMGCCACRGCTTCTCTGGGCAMCCTGTGCCAGGGCCTCMCCATCCTCACAGCCAAGAATTCCTTCCCAATATCCCATCYATCCCTGCCCTCTGGCAGTGGGAAGCCATTCCCTGTGTCCTGTCCCTCCAYGCCTTGTCCCAAGTCYCTCYSCAGCTCTYCTGGAGCCCCTCTGCACACTGGAAGGCCACAATAAGGTCATCCCTGAGCCTTCTCTCTCACATTTCTTAGTAMATAAATGCAGCGACAACACAATGAGCTTTTGAGGTTCTACCAAAATCCCAGCAATAAATCCCTACAAAGGCTGTAAAATGTCTGATCCAGAACTACCAAATTCACTTTGCAAGGCCTGAGGAACAGCAGAGAAACAAACCTTGCTGAGTTATTTCCATTTTTCCCTTGACTCCCACGTCAGTCAGGGGGTCAGAAGTGACCCCCAAGTTCTGACTTACAACCAAGGAACATTTTAAATGTTCCCTAAACCACCACAGTAAATTTTCAGGCACTGAGTTTAATGCTTTGGCCTCACAGTCATAACATAGGCCAAGACAGTTTAGAAATTGCAAAATAAATATTCCCCCATGTTGGAAATGTTTCCAGTGGGAGACCACGAGGTTGTATCATTTCATCTGGCTACCAAGGAGGTTTTGGGGGTCACCCAGCAAGGCAAGGGCTGATGTGGGCTTGGTTCATTCCAGGTCATCAGGAGACTCCCATCCAGGTTCTCTTCTCAGTTTTCCATACACATCTGAGAACATCCGTGCTGGATCTGGCCAAAACCACATCTGGGTTCTGTTCTTTGATGGGGCTTTAGATGTTTCCCAGAGCAACAGCACAAGGATATTGTGGAAATCCCCCACAGATCTCTCATTCACAGCTGCACTAAAGGCATCTCCTGGAAGCTGTAGCTGCTGTTTAACAGCTTTTCATTGATTTTTCTTCTCTGAATTTCTCTAACTCCTGGGATTCCCCTCAGCCTTTGCCAGTGATCTCCATAGGCTGCGTGAGCCACTGAACCAAGAAATTCCCAACCTTCCAATAAAGTAAACAGCATTTTCTTGGAGTATGAAGAGACCTCCAAAACAGCAGCTGTCCTAACTGCCTTTTAAAGAATAACCAAGGAATTTGGTTTCAATTTAGGGGTGTTTCAGATGGAATTAGCTGTAATTACCCTGTTCCTCTGCGGCTGATGCRGTTCTATTAAAGTCATGTCCAAGTGCTCAGCCTTTCAAATTAGCCAGATAAAAACACTCCAATAAGAACTTTCTGCACAGAATGTGTCATCCAGCAAACTCATGATTTGTTGTGGTACAAATCCTTGCTAAGTGCTTGATTTGGATGTCTTGTGCTTCTCACTAAACACTTGGCCACTCAGAAAGAACACGGCCAATTCACATTCCTGTAAATAGAATTTTTATGTCTCACCATGCACAGCTTGTGCTCTCTTCTTGCTGCTCTCAGTTGTCCCAGTGAACCCAAATGGATCTTGACCCTCTGCAAACTCCAGGTCAATTGTTTAAAGAATCAGTGAAAACAATTTTTATTTCTTTCCACCCACAAAACAGAGACAGTTACAGCAATGTGCCTGTGACTAATAAAACTCCCATCTTAGGAAAACATTTAAAGGTTAGGTTGCTCAGAGAATGCAAAATGAAAGATTTTCAAACTAAAGGAACAATGTGTAAAATTGTAAACAACAAAAACACAAAGAAACTTGCCTTACAAAATAGATGATAATACAGATGGATCATCAGAGGAGCCCAAACAGGTACCATGCTTTGAATTATGTGAAGAACTCATAAGAAATTGGTCTATTTTCAATTTCAAAATACAAACATCTTGAGTGTAGTAGAAGCTGTGTAAGGATGGATTAGACACCTTTTGAGAGGTCTTTAAAAAGTTCATCAAGAATGACATCTGACCTGGACCAGGTGACTTTATCTGTGTGCCCCAGAGGGCAAGAGGCCAAAGGCACCTGGGCTGTGCCAGCTCTGGGGTGGCAGCAGGAGCAGGGCAGTGCTGTCCCCTGTGCTGGCACTGCTGGGGCACCTCCAGCCCTGGGGACAGCTCTGGGACAAGAGGGACATTGAAGGGTTGGAGTGTGTCCAGGGAAAGGAACGGAGCTGGGGAAGGGGCTGGAGCACCAGAAAAGGCTGTGGGAGCTGGGAAAGGGGCTCAGCCTGGAGAAAAGGAGGCTCGGGGGGCACCTTGTGGCTCTGCACAACTCCTGACAGGAGGGGAAAGCCAGGGGGGTCAGGCTTTGCTCCCAGGGAACAGGGACRGGAGGAGAGGGAATGGCCTCAAATTGTGCCAGGGGAGGTTCAGGTTGGACAACAGAAGAATTTCTTCATGAAAAAGGTGATCAAGTGTTGGAAGGAGCTTCCCAGGGAGGTGGTGGAGTCCCCATCCCTTAAAGTTTTCATGTCTGAACATGGCACTCAGTGCTTTGGGATGGTGACAAGGCRGGGATTGGTCACAGGCTGCCCTCGATGGTCTCAGAGCTCTTTTCCAACCTCAATCAATCTGTGAACAGTTTGTTCAGCAACACCAGCTCTGCCTTAGCTCCCCACTCACCAAACATTTCAGGATTATGTATTTATTTATTTCTGTGTTTCTGGTAAGTGGAAGGATGGCACTCCAGAACTGCACAGAATTACATCACTCAGTTCCCCTCAGTGACATCCCTTCCCCCCTGGTGCCACTTGATTCTTGACTGAGCTAAAGCACTGAAAAATTAGACTTCATTTCAGTATGCTAATAGCAATCTATCCAAAACAATGTAATCAAGGCCTCATGTGCTCCTATAATTTCATTCTTGACATAAGTCTGACAGCTATTTATTGTTTGAGTGAACTGTGGGGAGGGGAGGAGAAAAATTCCTGTAATTTCCCCTCCCCCCCAAACAACACAACAGCTTTGCAGTTTGAAGCAGGATCTTTGTGAACCACACAAAATGGGAATAATCAGGGGGTTTACATATGTCTTGTCTTAAGCAATCAAGGCCCAGAGTTAACGGAGAGGCACATTCAGATGTGCCAATTCCCAAACTGGCCACCTCTGATGAGCCAGCTGTGAGCTTCAATTGTCACATTATAATTTAGGCAAGGAGGAGGAGGAGGAGGGGGGAAGAGAAAGGCATCCAGCTCCACACTGGATGAACATAATTATTCACAGCAGGATGCTGCAGAATTAATTTAGCCAATCAGAATTATAGTGGGGGGCTGGGCATTGGCAGCAGAGAACGGGGAAAAAAGGAGAGGAAAGGAGAAAGAAAATCAGGAGAGGGATCAAAACAATGTGACTAACACCTTGCTAATGTTTTGATTGTGCATCCCTCAGTGTACTTGGGATACAGTGAAGTGGAAACAAAACTGTGACATAGATGGGCCTGGCTCTAGGGGGCTGGTTGGAAATGAGAGATGCTGAGAATTTGGTTCATTGGGGGGAAAAAAAAGCATCAATCTGAGGGGGGGTTTGTYAAATATCACATGAAATGCTACCTGGCTGGATCATACTGATAATGTATTGTCAGATAAAGGTGAGGCTGGACAGGATTTGGAGCAACCTGGGATAGCAGAAGGTGTCCCTGCCCATGGCAGAGGGTGGAACAAGACGAGCTTTAGGGTCCTTTCCAACTCAAATCATTCTGTGATTCCATGATGAACATAAATCTGGGAACAACACTTGCAATTTCACATCCTTCTGGGGCAGAACTTGAGAAACTCTGCCAAAATGCCACTCAAGTAACAGAGCAGGCAGGAAAACAACCCCCAGCCCAGGCTGTGCCCAAACGACGTGATCCTCCCAGTTTCAGCTCAAAATCCACCGCGAATTTTGTGATGACAACTTTGGGTTGTGTGAGCGAAAGGAGTTGCCCTGGGGGAGTGAAGAACAGGAGCTCTTCCATCAGAGAGAAGTGTTTTGTGTAATGATTCCATTAAATTCATCTYGGACCAACGCTGAGCAATATTGGTCATCACTTCAGCATAAAACCCGTGCTGAGAGGAACAGGGACTTTAACTCTTCTCATATGTTTTTCTGTGAGTTTTGACTGCAATGTTTCATCAATTTACAATTTAGCAACATCTTATGTTTTTGCTTTTTTCTGAAGTTAAATTATATTTTATATTTTTGGCAGCAAAGAAAATAGTAAGATATATTAAAGGAATCAAGCAGAATTGTGTATCTTTAAGCTCTCAGCGTCCAGAGAAATATTTCAACCTAGGTCACCATGTGAGTAAATTTAGATGGAAAAAATTCTACCCATTTCTATTCCCCCTGCAGAGAACATACCAGGACCAGGGAATTCACATTCTGACCCTTTGATCCTCCTTTACCTGAAGAAGGATCATAAAACCTACACCTGCTTGTCCCTATTCCTGCCAACCCCTCTTTGCAGCTGCAAAAACAGAGGGAAGATTGAAAGGATAGGGAAAATTTTAGATATCCAAACATGGAGTGTTTCATCCTCCATAAAAATAAATCTCTCTGTTTTCAAATTTCTTATGCTTAGATGACCTTAAGCTTTAATTCTCYCTTCAGAGATGCTCAAAGAAGGGGTATGTAGACAATGGATCTCCAGAATACTCAGTTTAGTTCCACTTAAATGAAAAATAAAATCATTATAGTGCTAGGCAGACTGCAAGGCTTGGTTTGGGGTTTYTTTTCCTGGAATTGTACAAGTGTGACAGATGGAACGGAAGCAGAATCCTGGAGTTTCCTGTAAAAGTTAACTCAAACTTCTGCTCTCTGCTTCTGGTAATGGAGAGGAAAATGCCAGGAAGGTTGGTCAGGTTTTATTTCTRGCGATAATGTTTGATGAACACCACTGTCAACGAGAGCTGTGATTTAATCTGGAAGGATATAAGGCCTTGTGGTAAAAATGGTATAACTACAAATCCTGATTAACAATCACTGCAACAGTAAAATTGGTTCCCATAGCAACAAGAGTGGAATGATACAACAAATGGCAAAGCCACATCGGATAAATTACCCCATGAAATGGCCCTTTTTGGAAGTCATTTGCCTTTCTGCTGCCTTCATCTTTAAGGACTTGCAAATATTACTTTCAATCTCCTGATCCTTGCTGCTCATCCTCTAAATTCCATCATCATTTGTTCTTCTAATAGCCAATGTAAAAGAATAAAATAAAAGTAATAAGAAGACAATATGGTATTTAACATCTGAAAGCTCATGGCAGCCTGACAGTTTTTTAAAAATACACATTCCTATATATATTATAAATTTTCCTCTTTTCATCCGCTCTATGTTTATTTTATGGTATTTCCATAACTTCTGCTTCCAAAAGCAAATAGCAATTTTAGATATTTTGCATTTGTAARACAAAGGACTGCAGCCACCTGCTTTGCAGGCATTGCTTAGGGAGCAAACATGGAACYGAGGAGGAAAATAGAACTTAGAGATGGAATTGGAGATTAGATATTCATCACTTAAAACACTTAGAAAACATCTTTCAACAAGAATGGCCCTTTGAGTTAAAAAATTGTAGTTCCAGCTGTGTAGCTCATGTAGCCACATCCAGCCTGGCCTTGGACACTYCCAGGGATCCAGGGACAGCCACAGCTTCTCTGGGCAACCTGTGCCAAGGTTTCACCACCCTCACAGCCAAGAATTCCTTCCTAATATCCCATCCATCCCTGCCCTCTGGCAGTGGGAAGCCATTCCCTGTCCCTCCAGGCCCTTTTCCAAAGTCCCTTGTTGCTCTGTCCAGCTGGAGGATGTAGGAAAATGAAACCAAACTCTTCTTGCAGGTGTAAAATAAAGAGACAAGAGGCAACAAGGAGAAGCTGAAACAGTGGAGATTCCAACTCAGAACAAGAAAGAATAATAAATTTACCACAAACCTGGTCAAGGAAGGGTTTGGAAAGACAGAGACCCCTTTGGTTCTCTGACAGTCAAAGCCCTGAGTGATGAGTTCTGCACTGGATGAGGAGCTAAAGACCTTAGGAAATCCCTTCCAYCCAATGTTGTCCTGTTTCCCCTGGGCCAGCGACAGCATTCAACTTCCAAATTTTAGTGATCCCTCACTCCAGCACAGTAATTTTTCTGAAATGATCTGGAGAAATGAGTCACTCCATAAAACACCAGGAAGCCTTGTGAGCTTCACACAGTCAGAAACCAAAACACCAAAACACCAAAACACCAAGCCAGGAGCTGCTTTACTGTCGTGACCAGAGCCGGGATGCAGGGAACGGCTGGAGCTGTGTCAGGGGAGGATCAGGCTGGATATGAGGGAAAGGTTCTTCCCCCAGAAGGTGTTGGAAACTGAAGAGGCTTCCAGGGAACGGGCACAGCCCCCAAGGCTGCCAGAGCTCCAGGAGCATTTGGACAACACTCTCTGGGATCCACAGGGTGGAATTGTTGGGGTTTCTGTGCAGGGTCAAGATTTGGCCTGGATGGTCCTCGTGGGTCCTTTCCAGCCCAGGACATTCCATTACTCACTTTGTACTTGTTTAAAATAAATCATCAAAATATCCTTTTATACCAGTGGCTTACAAAATCCTTTTATTCCTGATTTGTAGGAGGAGAGCCCTGGACACCTCATCTGCCCTCAGTGATGTGGAAACCCAGGGCACAGGGAATGTTTCCCTGTCTGCTCTGGGGTGCCCTGATCCCCAGGGGAGCCCTGACTTTGACTCTCATTCATGGAGAAAGTTTCCCAGACTCCAAGATAGACTGGAATCCACAAAAGTGTGAAATAGATTATAGAGAGTAGTGTAGGTGTATCACTTGGTGAGAAATTTAGGTTTTGGGATTTTTAGTATGTAGTGGATGGAAGCAAGATGGAGGGCACAGGGTGTCATCCTGGGTTTCTTCTTCATGCTCCTTCTTCCTTCTTCTTCATGGGTTTGGATGGCATTTTGTAATTGGGTGGAAAAATCCACATTGCAGGCTCTTTGGGATCAGTTATTGGGTTAAAAGGGAAAATAATCTAGGTGTCAGTTCTTAATTGGATAGTTTAGTCTTAAARGACCTTGGAACAAGAGATTGTTGGCCATTTTGTGCCTTCCAATGAAAAGCTGCTGAACTCACAGTCATGAGACTGTTTTACTGATAAGAAATAATAAACACCTGAGTCTGAACATGAATTATTGTCTCAAGTCCCTTCAATCCAGACCCAGAAAAACCAACAACTGGTACCCCCACAAGTGACATGAAAGGGTTGCCAGAAATCTCTGCTTCCATTTGGATTTCTGTACCTTTCAAGCCATACAAACCCCTTCTGTCCCCTCAATCCATACCAMGTTCCTGCAGCACCACCCTCCCTCCAGTGACAGGAGCTCTCCATGGTGGGGAGTTTACATGAGAGAATTCAAATAACAGGAGAGTAAAATCACCAGATCTCAGCTCTTCAAAGAAGGGGGAGAAGAGCAGAGCTGCTCCCCCATACTGGGCAGTGCCCTCCAGAAGGGATTCCTGCCTCAGTTTAAATCACAAAATCACAAAATATTTGGGTTGGAAAGGACCTTAAAGACCACCTAGTTCCAATCCCCCTGCTATGGACAGGGCCACATGATGCAAATTATTTTCCTGAAAATTAGGAGGGAAAACAGAAAAAAATTTCTATAACACACTAAAATGTAATGTTTTAGCATTTAAAAATACAGGTGATAAAGTTGTAGTTCTGAAGTTACCCAACCCTGTATAACCTTGTATTTCTCCCTTCAAAGCAGTAGCTATTTGGAGGCAGAATAGAAGTAGAAAAACAGTATATTATCAACTTCCCAAATATCCTGAATGCTGAAAATCCAAGAAGCTTTAAGACCTATAAAAGRATCTCATGCAGAACCATGCAGGTATGACAAGAATCAAAGAATCCAGCAGAAAAGAATGCCAGGAAGGAGCAAAAATAGCAGTTTTAAAGAGCTTTAACGATGAGCTGGCACCAAATAAATAAGCCTGAATGGCAATCAAACAATTTTCTGCTTCTTAAGTCTTCAAAATTTACTTTGTCCAGCTATTATTAGAGCTGAATAGGTATGAAGAAAAGAAAGACAAAAGCTTGGGAAGGAGATGTTTGTTGTATCCTGCTCTGAAAAGCAGCATCACGAACTGAGCTGGAAATGTTCTTTATGTCTCTGGGCAGGAGAACTATTCATACAGAACAAAAAAAAAGAACTAGATACATATATAGATATATATAGATATATATGTACACATTCAGGTCACTTTATTCAGTGGGGCTATTTAAGGAAGTAGAATATTATACCAAGAATTTGATCAACAGAGTTTATATAGGCTGAATGCAGCAGCAAAATATCTTCTATTCATTCCTCCCAATGTCATAACTGGAGTGAGCAGTGTGAACTTGGGAATTCAGATAAATATGAGCATGGAAGTGGCCAAAATAATTCCTCCATCATTACCTTGAATCTATTTCTGATTCAGTTTTGCAAGGATAACATCAGCACATTTCCATCTGCTCTTCCTGCCTGGGAGAGAACTTCAAGTCTGTTTGCTGAAAGATCCCCTCAGCRTGACTTTACAGGTGCTCGTTGTGTAAAATTAATAAAATCAATAAATCATGCATTCAGCTACTTACCTATTGCAATTAACTCAATTTCAGTCCTCAAAATCGTATATTTTTAAGCCCCCAACTGGTTTAAAATGTCAATCACTATATTGAAAGGTCTCTAAGATATACTGGTCCAATTCTAATTAGAATTAAGATGAAATTTGTAGAATGACTTTGTTGAAGTGTGATTTAATGTTAAAACATTTTCCAGAAAAATAAACATTTACATGCACARTGCAGCACTTTGGAAAAAACTTCAAATACTATGAAAGGAGACAACCCCTTTTTCTGRAAGTTTTACATAAAGAACATAAAAATAATCTTGTAAATGGAGCAGAGTGAATATTTACCACCCATATGAAACAACAAGGTTTTTCACATGTTTAAAATGTAATCATTTTGCTCTCAGTAGTTACTTAGGCAAAGTAAACAGAATATGCCAGTGAAACAGAAAATTAATATACATCATATTTCTCCGTGAAATACAGCATTTCTCCACAATTCCACTGGCTCAAATTTAGAGGCTGATGTACTCAGTAACCCAGAGATTTACCATAAAAGCTTCCTCCATAGAAATATGTGTTTTTAAGAAGCTGAACTGCAAATATTAGAGTTTTTTTTAGCAGAAGGGATGAGTTAATCTTCATTCTATTAACATTGACTATTGGAATCTGAGACAGCATCTTTCTGGGACTTTTAACCTCAGCATGGAGGCAGCCAGAAATCCACAACTGATAAAACCAAGAGTCAAATCAGATCCTTGGTCCTGGCATTTACACTCAGAATTTGTTTTTAAGTCACAACTTGAAGACAGGATTATTTATGATGTCATGTCAAAGAGACACAAGACCTTTTCATGAGCTAAACCCACATTATGTGATGTCACACTGGGCTTGCCACCTTCTAAACATTCCCATTATCTGGAATTTCCCTTTTTATGGCAGCAGTTACTGAAGTTCAGATGTTTCACCCCTCAGTATCTCAATGTCACTCCTGAGGGGGCACATTTACAGTTTTTATTACAGGAGAAAACGAGTACTTTGTTATTTCTAAATACTGTGGCCTTTCCCTTTTCCCCTCTAATTAGGGGGGAAGGATTTCCTTTTTATTGATTCTTTTTAACTGTGTTGCAAACCCTTTATTCCTTTTCTCTTTTTGATATTAACTCCTTACTGATCCAATGCTTTTTTTCTCCCTCCTGTAGGAATTCCAACCACAAAGGAGCCCCTCCTGACAAGAGGGACATTGAGGGGCTGGAGCATGTCCAGGGATGGGAGCAGAGCTGGGGAAGGGGCTGGAGCCCCAGGAAAGGCTGAGGGAGCTGGGAAAGGCGCTCAGCCTGTAGAAAAGGAGGCTCGGGGGGACCTTGTGGCTCTGCACAACTCCCTGACAGGACAAATGACAGGACAAGAGGAAATGACCTCAAGGGAGGTTCAGGTTGGATATTAGGAAAAATTTCTTCATTGAAAATGTGGTCAGGCACTGGCCAGGGCAGTGCTGGAGACCCCATCCCTGGAGGATTTAAAAGACAGGTGCATGTGGCACTTGGGGACATGGGGCAGTCATGGGTTAACAGTTGGATTTGATGATCTTATAGGTTCTTTCCAACCTAAAAAATCCTGTAATCCTACCCTAAATAATCCTTTACTGCCACATGCCTTCAGCTTTAGGGAACACACCATCCATGGAAACACCAATATCAGAAAAAGGTTCAGGGGACATCTGATCAAACCTCTCCCACCATGTGGCAGAAGTCTTAGCCACAAAAAAATAAAACTATTTTTTCACCACTCTGTCATTCCCTGGGCCAGCACAGCCACACCAGGACACAGCAGTATGCTCTGCACAGACAACTTGGCTTTTATATTCTGTTTATAACAATGATGTGGTCGTGATGAGACTTGAGACTCCAGGAGCCGAGAGAAGAAACCTCAGGCAGGGCTTCTGCTTATCCCAAATAAATTCTCATCTTGTTATAGAGGGTCTTTGGATGGCTCTTTTGTTATTGCAGAAAGAATCTGACAGTGTTGATAACAACACAACCCTGGATCTTGCAGTGCCTTTGAAAGCTCAGACAGAACCTGTCGGTTCAAAAAGTAACAGASAAAATCTTCTCCTGACTTTAAATCCCAGAAAGAAATCAACGCCTCCACAAAAATAGAGGAAAATGCCTTGAAAAGCCTTTGAAGGAATAAAGAACCAGCAATAACGACCAAAAAAAAAAMCCCAAGAAACAAAATCCTCACGGCTTTTTAGGTGACATACACAAAATCCAGCAGTGCAGAAGCCAAAATGTTAAAATTAGTGCTGGTGCCTGAGGGAGTTTGCATTAGCACAACAAAAGTTTGCATAGAGCAGCTTTGATGAAGTGAGCAGGCCCTGCTCCGAGCAGGAGATGGAGTTACAGGGGTGTCAAACCCTCTGGGCAGACTCTTCTGATGGTGCCTTTCATGGAACYGAGGAAAAAAAAATTATTTGCTAACATTTTATAGCCTCCTCGTGGTGGAGGAAATGCCACAGTGCAATGAACCAAAGTAGGTCTTCCCAGGTGACAGAACAAAATATTTTCAGGTGTTTAAGGCAGGTAACAGTCACTGATGAATGGTCCTAAATTCATCATGGAAATTAAAAAAACAAATAAAAATACTAAGGGATAACTGAGATATCCCAGTGCTGTTTGCAGCACTCCCACAGCAATAATCTACAACATCTCTGCCTTACTTCCCAAGCCAAACAGATATTACTTCCCAAGCCAAACAGAACCCAAGATATTAGCAGAGTAATTAAGACCCAGCTACATCATTTCAAGCACTTCCAGTAGAAAAGGATCTTAAATTCAGGGAAAGAAATCTAAAGGTGCAGAGCTGTACTGAACTCGTCACTAGACTGAAAGCTTCTAAAAGGTTTTGAGGTAAATCTGAGCCACACAGCTGCATTTTAATACAGAAGCACAAGAATTAAGGTGTTCATATTAAAAACACTGAGTGCAAGGTTCACCACATGCTCTGAGAGTCAGACACACCTGACATTCAAATTACTCAAATCATGGAATGGTTTGGGTGGGAAGRGAYCCTAAATCTCACCCATTCCCCTGCTGCCATGGGCAGGGAGACCTTCCACCATYCCAGGSTGCTCCAAGCCCTGTCCAGCCTGGCCTTGGACACTTCCAGGGATCCAGGRRCAGCCACAGCTTCTCTGGRCAMCYTKTGCCAGGGTCTCACCACCCTCACAGCCAAGAATTCCTTCCCCARTTCCCATCTAACCCTGCYCTGTGGCAGTGGGAAGCCATTCCCTGTGTCCTGTCCCTCYATCCCTTGTCMAAAATCCCTCTCCAGCTCTCCTGGAGCCCCTTTAGGCACTGGAAGGGGCTCTGAGSTCTCCCTGGAGCCTTCTCAGAATAAACAAAGGGKTKTYCAGCCCTGGCACAGCTGCCCAGGGCAGTGCTGGAGTCCCCATCCCAGGAGGGATTTAAAAGCCCTGTGCATGTGGCACTTGGGGACATGGGTCAGTGGTGGCCTTGGCAGTGTAAGGCAACACTTGGACTCAATGGTCTGAAAGGGCTTTTTCCAAACTACATAATTCCATGATTTTCTGATATGAATAAAAATTCTGTTGGCTGCTCTGAGTCACCAGCAGCACGTCAAGAAGCCCTTTGTCACAGCATTGCTCTATTCAAATCATTCACTCAAGTCACGTTAAAACCCCAAAACCAGGTGCTCAGAAGTTTGGAARTGGCAGAATTATTCCTGTCCACATCCATCCCAGCAATCCTGCTGGGTGTCCCCATCCTGACCTCGACTCCATTATGTCATTCCCACTTTCTGGCAGGATCTCAGCCCTGTTTTGTGACCAAGAACTTATTCTKTGCTTCATTTTAACCCAGCACCTGCCTGTATCTCATAGTCTGTGCAAACTCTTTGTGGCTACAACTGATGGCAGCCATGGAATTGCTCAGCCAATGCTGCAGGACCCAGTCCACCTCCCAACCCTCCAGGTTTTACAGCTCACAAGAGCCACCTTCATCCACCCAGCACAATTAAACTTTCATAATTTAATGTACAAAAGCAGAGAGCTATTCCAACTGCTTCATTAAAACCTCTGTATTTGTGATAAATCAATAAATAACTGTATTCTATTTATTATTCAAGCTGTTTTACGAACATGTTCCCACGGACTGCCAAGATCAAAGGAAGTTGCCAAAGCTTTTCAGAGCACAGAATGCAAAGTTGGGCTCCACAATTTAATTGGATCATGTGGAAAATGCACAGAAACTGAAATTCAAGTGATGATCACATTYTATCTTAGCAGGGACCTGGAAGAACACCCAGCAGCACAAGGACTGAGGACAACAGGGAAAATATCTGTGCCCCTCTTCCTGCACAAGMCTGGAAGCCTTGCCAGTCACAACTCCAAGAAATAAAACAGGTTGTTTCCTATTTGCTTTGTATGTGGTGATCAATTAAATTGATTAAAAAAAAAAAAAGCCACTCATTTTGATTTGACAGAAATTCAGGATTCTGTGAAATGTGGGGTTCAGGGCACTCAGCACACAGAGACTTACTCTGAGAAAGGGGAAAGGTTTTTTAAATGTTAATAAGAGAAAAACAGAGATTTGGACTCAAAACTGCCAGACAGACTCCTTAGGGAGGACCTAGGACAGTACTGAACAACAGGAATTAGGCAGCTTCCAATCCCAGATCCAGAAAATCCATATATTGAGAGGTGTGCCATGACTCCTTCTAACCATCCCACAACTTCCTTAATGCCCTCTACAAGGCTGGAGGGAATTAATGACAATTGTCATTGTGTCCTCAGAAAATGACAGGCATTACTACTGCAAATCTCACAAATAAATGCCAAAAAAATCATAAAAGGCACCATCATGGGCTYGAGTCTCATTTTCAGTGTGCAATCACATTTGAAAACCACCCATTTAACAGCAAATGCATAAATACACAAAGTAATCATTTTTATCAGGTTGCTTGCAAGGTATGAGTCTGCATCTTAGACCTGGCTTTCAAATTAACTTGTCATTTTTTAAAATTACAAAGAGTAGTTTCTGCCATAATTTAGTACACCGTGAATGTTGTATCTAAATAAATATTCACTTCCTGTCTAAATATGAAAATAATGCTTTTCCTATCACATAAAACTAATTATTGGAGTTTTGCATGGCCATTTTTTCAAAATTGCATTATGAATTATTCATGATGCTGAGTTTAATACAGTTATTTTAATGATAATATCTCATTGAARAAAAGTTTTTGAAGAAGAATTAAACACATCTTTAAACAAAAGAAACAAAGGGTATTGAGTTAAAATCATCCTTTTGGTAGTTTCATGGAGATTAAAGTCACAAGCAAATAGAAACTAGGTCTCTTCAAAACCAGGCAGTTCTTTGGCTCCAGGGTGACACTTCAAATTAAAATATCACAGCTGAGCTAGGAGACAGTATTTGAGCAGAAAATATTTCCTTGGAAGTACTATATTGGATTGGGCAGGTGGAGAGAATCTGAACTTCCACCTTCAGATTTTTGACCATTTTTTTACAGTGAGAATGAGGGTGAAATGTGAATTTTGGAGACTCATGCTGAAGGAGGGGACAAAGAAAGGACAATACTCTGAATGAGAGTTCATTTCACTGCTGTGTSTGGGAAAACCTTTACATGGAAAGCCTGGCTTGGCTTCACACCTTAGAGAGTCACAGAATTCCAGAATGGCTGGGATTACAAGAGATCTTAAAGATCACCTTGTTCCACCCCCTGCCATGAGCAGGAASACCTTYCACTAGCCCAGGATGCTCCAAGCCCTGTMCAACCTGGCCTGGCACACTTCCAGGGATGGGTTTTCTGTTTATTTGCAAACGTTACTCCTTCTGCTTTCTCACTGATCACAGCTCCTCTCCAAATGTCATTTGACACTTTTTTTGCTTTTGGAGAAGCAAATGGAGTTTGAGAGGAACTCAGACACCACCAGGACACCCTGATCCATGTGACAAGAGCCYCTGGGGCAGAGGAACTGAACTTTCCTGCCCCTGCACCAGTGTCAGCCCTCACTGCTCTGTTTCCCTCAGTTCATGCCATCCTTCCCTCAAATCTCCYTGAGGCTGCTCAGCTGCAGGATCACAAGTTCCTGGGAACAACAGAGACACGTGGAACAACCACAGACTCTTTGGGTGGTTCTAACACAGAGCTACAAGCTGGAAGGGTTTTTTCACACCTTAGGCAGAAGGAGATGAAGAAGAAATAAGGGAGAAATACGACCAAAATGGCCCAGATACTGAATGTCACAGAATTATGGAATAATTTGTGTTGGGAGGGACATTAAAGATCATCCAGTACCAACTCTKGCCATGGGCAGGGGACACCTCCCATAGACCAGGTTGCTCCAAGCTCYATCCCAACCTGGCCTTGGACACTTYCAAGGAAAAATCTTCTCTCCTGTGTCTTCTCCAAAGTCTTCYCAGCTTTCAGCAGGATAAATAAACAGTCTTGAAGACATCTCAGCAAAATGATTCCTCCATTAGGCTCCAGTGGCCAGGGAGAGAAGGTTCCCATTCCCCCACRAAGAGGAAARGAGGGTCAGGTGGTCACACACATTCTCTCCTCCTCCACAGCAGTAATTCAAGCCAGTTTTCTGCAATCAAACTGTCTTAGTGCTTTTTTCTTTTAATAAAAAGCTTTTTTCCCTCAATTTTTCCTGCAGCTGAACATATATAAAAGATCAAGATATGAGGGCCATGGATTGTGTGTTATCTTCTGTGTCATTATATCAGATCTGTCTATCAAAGCTCTCCTTCACCTCTCCCCTGCCACAGTTCATTACAAGGACCTGTTCTTTTATGACTAAACGATGGAATAATATTAATCCCTGCCAAATGTAAAAAGGGAGATATGATAGCAGAATTTAATAAAAATACTTTTATTCGCCAAGGTATTTTTCTGCAACTATCAAATGGAATAATAGCACATCTCAAGACTCCCAAAGAATGGCAGTGTATTTTCCTCAATGAGTTAAAATTTTATCTTCAGCTCCTAGTTGTACAATTCATAAAGGCTGAAGAGTCAAATCATTTTTTTAAAAAAAGTCAGATGTTCCGATAAACACAACTCATATTGGAAATTATTTTATGTTCTCAGTTACTGTTTAATTGTTATTCTATTAGGAAGGGACCATCTGGGTCACTGAGTCAATCCCATGCTCCCAGCAATACCCTGCTCCTTTAATTTATACAGCATTTACATGATTTGCCTCATCACTGCGTTTGGAAAGCCAGTCCAGAACTCGATGTGTGCAATTTTTGAAAATCCTCTTCCAATTTTCAGGTAATCTTATTTTTAGCCAGTATTTATTCACTGCTCTGAGCTGAAAGAGGAGAGATTGAAGTGAGATGTGAGGAGGAATACCTTCCCTGAGAGGGTGGTGAGGCCCTGGCACAGGGTGCCCAGAGAAGCTGTGGCTGCTCCTGGATCCCTGGAAGTGTCCAAGGCCAGGCTGGATAAGGCTTGGAACCACCTGGGATGGTGGAAGGTGTCCCTGCCCATGGCAGGGATGGAACTGGATGAGCTTTGAGGTCCCATCCAACCCAAACCATTCCATGATTCTCTGACACCCCAAGCTGATGTGTTAAAAAGGAGAATTTTAAAAGTCATTAAAGTTGGCAAAAGAGGGGAGCTTAAAGGAAAGCCTATTTTTTCCAATAAAAAGTACAGCTATACAACATCCCTTCTAATATCTTCTCTCAGAAAAAAAATTATTTATTTCTCTCCTTGGATAATTACTGAGTAATTAATGTGGACCTACAAGGGCATCATCCCAGGGCTTTGCCAACACCCAGCAGAGCAAGGTTACAACTGAGCCTGTCTCCCTTCAACCCCACAACATTTATTTCAGTCAATCACCTCTTCATGTCCTGCATGTCAGGGAGCAGCAAGAACGGGGCTCACCCCTGTTTTGGGGGTTAAATTCCCTTGTGTGTGCTTTTCACAGCGTTAAATCTCATGTAGAGCAACTTCGCACAAAGAACCTCCCGGAGCTGAGGATTCATTAGCATTCCAAAGGAAGTTGTTCCAGCAAAGATGATTAAGCAAATACCCCTGTGAGAAGGGGAGAGTTCTTTGAAATGTCTCTGGTGGTTCAAGACAGCGTCTTGGAAAGTGCAGAGCGATTTCTGAACTCCCCAGATCTGCAGCAGGAACAGATTCTCAGTGAGCTCGTCCCCATTCTGACAGGGTTCTTGGTCCCCTCATCTAAACCATGATTAGAAACTGGCATTTTTACTGGGACAGAGAAAATCAGTGTGTAAAATGTAAATAAGTACAAAACGCTTTCCCTTAATTAAAAAAATTCTCCTCTGGATGGATGAATAGATTTATGTGACTTTGTTTTTTAAAAAATATGGAAAATGGGCAAAAAAAGTCCCTTAAGCCAATCATGGCATGAAATGGTAAAAAGCTGAGAGATCAAGATTTTTCCAGCATTTGAGTTTATCAACAATAAGTTTTTAACATCCCCAAAAGCTTACAATAACTACAGGTAWAAATGCAAAGGTTATGTCTTCATATGTGCTGCTTCTGCTTTGTTTAAAATACAGTTTGCTTTTAAAYGGAGGTTTAAATAATATTTAATATTAATGCTCACAAGCATCCATTGTGCAGGGATTGTGCTGTAWGACAGAGTGAAAACATGAAGTAGATTAAGCCAAACTTAAAATCCTAATGAAGTCATGAAATTAATCAAATTAATCTCGAGACCTATTTGGGCAGTGAGCAGAAATGAGGAATTCAGGGACTTTATAACCCACTGGTATAAAAGGACATTTAAAAGCTTTTAATCTGGTACAAAGTGAATCACAGAATCCCCTGAGCTGGAAGGGACCCACCAGGATGATCGAGTCCAACYCCTGGCCTTGCACAGGACACCCCAACAATCTCACTTAAAAAGTGTTAAAATACTAAAAAGTACTGAGCAAATAAAGAGGAGTGAAGATCTTTTTTTTAATATATATATAGCTGCAGTTTTCCCAATTACTAAGAGCATGAAATGAATACTTAAGTAGGGAAAAGCAGATTTCTCCATACACAACCTTTATTTTTAAATTTATTTCAGTTGCTAAGAGACTACAATTCCAAATCATCAGTAATTATGGACATTATATTAAATTTATCTTTATTAAAGAATGATCAATACAACCTGTAACATTAAAATCATGTGAAATAAGTATCTTTTAACTCAAAAAAAATTCTAACACAGTAACTTGATATCTTAAAGGCTTGGTAACTACTAAAGAATGTGTGATGCAAAATCATAGAATGGTTTGGGTGGAAGGGACCTCAAAGCTCACCCATTTCCACCCCCTGCCATGGGCAGGGACATCTTCCACTGTCCCAGGTTGCTCATGTAGCCCTGTCCAGCCTGGCCTTGGACACTTCAGGGATCCAGGGGCAGCCTCAGCTTCTCTGGGCACCCTGTGCCAGGGCCTSCCCACCCTCACAGCCAAGAATTCTTTCCCAATATCCCATTTCTCCCTGCCCTCTGTYAATTTGAAGCCATCACCCCTTGTTCTGTCACTCCAGGACTTTGTGCAAAGCCTCTCTGTTCACCAGCAGTTTATGTACAGACACAAACAGGACGGGACAACTGGAATCAGCATCRTGAGTGGTTTATTTCAAACATCAGTCTCATTACATTGTTAGGACAATGGAGACAGAAGATGTGACCAGCTCGCTGACCCAAACAGCATGCCGGGGAAACTTAATGTTACAACATAGCATAAGACAGTCTCAGTCTAAGTTTCAGGCAATCACATAGAGGAAAAGCACATTGACAGTAGTTCTATCCAATAATCTGAAGCACACATAATTCTGGTTAAAACAATAGCGGCTTATTCTCCAACACGATGGCTCGTTTATAAGAGACAAAGCACAGAGCTCTATTCATAATTAACCTTYTAAAATATACACTAAATAAACTTGTTGCAACTTAGAAAGCTAAATGACATAGGCCTATTGTTCTATTTCTCACGTCTGCACTACAGCTTAAGAAACTTTTCTGCTGCCTTAGCACTTGTTCACAAATYGGCTGTCTGAAGCCTGTCTTTTTTACCACCTTCCTAAAACCTTCTGATTTTTATAAATTCCCACATCTGTCCATCTTTCTTGCAGGCTGCAATAACAGTATTATCACTGACAGATACAAACCAGAGAAAATTTTATTGTAGCACAGCTCATCCTTTGCTGTCCTGGCAGGTACCCCCTGCCACAGACCAAGAGTCATTTTAAACAGAAACTGCAAAAAAAGGGATGAAAACCTTTTGGTACTTGTGGATAAGGTGAAGCTACTTAAAGACATTTTTACCTGTGACTTCTATATCATAATCATAATCAAAACTGAGGTTTTGCAKGCATTGACAATGCAAGGAACAAGGTGAGCTGGCTTGGCAACCAGGATAAATCCAGGTGTTTATGGAGTCAATGAAGAAATAGATCTGTAGTTAGCAGAGCCTTCACTAAACCAAAAGACAGAGGGAGGCCATTTGTGCTTGAATTTGTGAGCATGAGGAGCATGAATGTYCCTGGGCTGAATAATGAACCTCCTTGGTGCTTTGGGGCTTTGGTTTATGGTTCCTGGAAGCAGCTGCTTTGTATTCAAATGCAGGATTTTATGCAAGATTTAAAAAAAGATACTTTTCACATTTAGTCAAACCTCTTGATATTAAAAATGTGGGCACATCACATGCCCTAATTTGGGGAAGGCACTCATGAAAGAGATAAACTAAAATCTTGCTGCASATGGATTGTTGGGGGATCTGTTTCCAGCACAGGAGGAATCTGAGGGTCCTGCTGGGGGTACTGGGGGTACTGGGAACCCCAGCAAGGGGAGCAGCCTGCTCATGGTGTGCTCAGTGAGGAGGAGGGGGCATTTCAGCTTCTTTTGGTGGCTTTCCTCTCTGCCTCACGACCTTAAAACCTTTTCCTTTATAACTCCACGTCTCCATCCCRCTTTTCCCAGTTGTGCCACAGCTCCCCTGAAAGCCCCAGGATCCCACTGCTCACCTAAGTTCTCCAAGTCATCCTTCTTCCTTCCCTTCTCCCACTCCTCCATTCAGATCTCCTGGGGCTTCATTCTTAGCCCCTTTTCCAGCTTTCCTACTCCTTTATCACTTTATCTCAGGACACCGGGAGGAATTTCAGGCATTGGAAGGGGCTGTCCAGGGAGGTTTGGAGTCCCCATCCCTGGAGGTGTCCCAGGAAGGGCTGGATGTGGCACTCAGTGACAAGGTGGGGATGGGTCACAGGTGGGACTCAATGGTCTTTGAGCTCTTTTCCAACCTGAATGATCTTGATTCTATAATTCTGCCTCCAATTCTTCATTCTGTCACTGCCAAATTGGCCTCCTGACTGTCAGCCAGACCTTTGGTAATATTGTTGCTTCTCTTCTTGAAAGAGAAATAAGAATTAGCAGATCTTTTAAATTAACATTCTTGCCCTTAGTCCATAGAGGCAGGTTAAARCAGACCCATTTTTTCCCAYAAAATATTTTTYATCATTTTTTCATTTTGTCATTGAYATTCTGGCCACTAAAAACTCTCTTAATAGAGACAGCTCAGAAAACCAAAAAATTCAATTTTACTTTCCACAAATAAAACATTTTTGATAGAGAGCCATCTATATTTAGATGGGTGGGCAACTTCACCTCCACAGACCTCCAGATGACTCTTCCAATCTACACGACCCTATGATGACACAACACAGTGCAAACCTTCACTATTTAGTTTTCATTTTAARTAAATTATTACCAAAAAAAAACCAAAAAACCACAAAAAACCACAAAAACCTGCAAATGCTTCACAAGTATTAGCTGTATGTTTTTGAAACAAAAATAGACATAGCAAGAAAAACTCCACAAAAGGAAAATATTCTTCACAATGGAAGWAGTTAAGCACAAGAACAAGGTGCTTAAAAGTGGGATTAAAACCTTGGAGATTTTCAGAAGTCAATGAGCAASGCCCAAACTTTGAAGGCTGCCTTGCTCAGAGCAAGGAACTGAAGTATAAAAACTTCCAGAATCCTTAACCTGTCTGGAACAGTATGAAATAATGATATTTTAATTAATCATTGTCTGTTTTCAAATTTAAGCAGGATAACAACAATTTTAAATGGACAAAAATACTTCTAGATTTTAAGTATCTCAACATTTTTACTTCTTTCACCTTCCTCACTTGATTGCAGGTATTTCTGAACCCTAAAACACACAACAGACCAAGCTGAACTAGAARTCAGTTCAGAACATGGCTCTCCAAGAGAAGAGCAACTTCCTGGAGTATTTTCCACCCCTATTCCATATCCCCCAGTGGTTCTTCCATGAGTTTGCCCAGTCCCTTTTAGGAATGTGGACACTCACAGCTCACAAACTACAGCTGAGATTTATGTCCTRTTGTCCTTTACACCTTTAAAGCAATTCTGTACCAGGCTGATTTTTTTACAAGCACTAAACAATAATTAACTGAAAAAGAAAAGCTTTTAGAGAGTATTTTTCCTTAGTCCTAATTCAGTAGGTGGTTTAATATGAAGAGGTGCCTGATCACTTCCCCTGCAGCAGCTGTGTCATTTCCACTCTTCAAAAACCCATTCTCCAAACCTGCCACTGGAATTTCTCTCATTAATCGAGCTCAATAAGTCCTCCAAAGCCTTTGGTAAAACAGACACTAGATTACATTAATTAATCATTTAAATTTTCTTCTGATTTTGCTTCGACTGCCACAGGCAGCTCTGCCTCTTCAAAGGTACCTCCAGTGCCAGCACAATAACTACAGTTCAGAAGGGCAGCAGGAGAATTGAAGCCGAGGTACATTAAGGGAAAATTTGAGCCAATTTATTTGCATCATATATCCTACCAATTATTGCTCTAAGTGAAGTTAAAACCCCCTCCTGCTCTGACTTCATTTGCACAAAACAATAAGAAATTAAGGGGTGGGGGTGCAGGAATGTAATTCATTTTTAAGGGATGCCTCTCTTGAGGATACATAAAGGGAAAATATTTATTAACCTGCATGTCTCAAACCAGGTGATGGCACATGAGGATTCCTCTTTTCTGAATTTAAATTGGTTCTTCATTAGAAACCTTTTCAGAGATTTGCAGCAACCAAAACCAGCAATTCAGCCCTTTAAATGCACAGTAACCTTCTCATGCTGCTTCCCAAAACTCATCCTCCTGCCTYTGCATTCCTCCTAATTCTACTTGTTAGTAAATAATCTCTTTGATAATTGAATATGTTTATCCATTCCACCCAAAATTTAGACACAGTAAAAACAAAAATGCACAGTACAAACTATTAAATAACTGCAAATAATTGTAAATAATACAACACCATTCATCAGTATGCACTGTCCATAAAAACTCTTTTGATATTGCTAATGTTAAACTGATTTACATGGGTAAACTGAGAAATATTTACCTTTATTCTATGGTGCAGTGGTGGCTTGGCAGTGCTGAGTTRACAGTTGATGATCTTAAAGGTCTTTTCCAACCTGAACCATTCTGTGATTCTCTAATATCCAAGAATCAAAGACCTTTGTAAAAGTGAGAAGTCATCAGCACCAATCACTTAAATCAAAGACCTGAAAAATTCTCATTTCTTGGGCGATCACACCTGTTACCATTTCACACACAGAATGGCAGACTCTGTGAAGCATCCAAACATCAAGAATTTCTAGAGCTATCATGAATTCCCTCAAAAACAACACTGAGGATCAGACACCCRAAACCCACTGTCACCATCAGGTGGTGAATCATCAATGTCTGGTCTCAAAAMAAAATTCAATAGCAGGACACAGTAATTTCCCATTTATGTGTCTATAACACCCATTTGTTGCTGCCTGTATTTGTAAAAACCACAAAAAGCAGGGCACAGAATGTCACTGTGAAACCTGTGCTCTGCCTTAYTGGCTGAGAAAGAGGAGTGACCCCACCAGGAGTTAATAACCTCCTTGTGATTCAGTCAAGCACAAGAGGTTCTTGCATATGGAGTGCCAAAAAATAGTGTGATCTCAAGAGTGTGAGGTCACTGAGCTGTCAGGAACAGAAGCAGAGACAAACCAACAAAAAATCATGAAGCTGGGGAAGAAAGAAAAGGGAGAAAAATTCTAATTTAAGGAAATTTAAACATTAGATCCAGGCTGGTCTAGTGGAAGGTGTCTCTGCCCATGGAGGGGGTTTGGAAGGAAGTGATCTTTAAGGTCTGTTCCAGTTCAGGCCATTCCATGATTATGGGATCCAAGAGAGTCCTGCTGTGCATTTTTCTAGTCAAAAAGTGTGAGTACAGACCAGGAACCTCCCCAAAAGCTGTTTTGGGTGTTGCTGTAGTGCTCTGCCAGCTGAAGGAGTTTAACAGTGGTCAGGCTGAATCAAAACCAGAAAACTCATTTATTATGAGTTATATATTATATCCTATCACAGACAGAAATGTATTCCAGGATTGATCCTGGGATGGGTCAACCAAGCATGGGCTGRGCTCCTTTCTGTCAAGTATTTGATAAGTTTCTAAATATTCCCCACTCTATTCTCACGTCACTGGTGATGTGTGGATTGAGAGGAGCTGACTCCACAAAGCTACTCCACCAATGTTTTGAAAAAATTAAATGKGATCCCACTGGGAAATTACATGGAAATGTCACCTCTAATACTGGGAGAGCCCCTAAAACCAAACACTTGTGCTTGTCCCACACACACGGACAGACCCCAAGGACRGATTCTCCAACTTATCCAGAAGTTTCTCCACATGGAGAAACTGCACAGTTCATGAASTTCTACAGCAGGAGAATGAGAAAATGGCTCCCACAAGCAGTGAGAACACAGAAAAGCTGTCTGACATGGAAGAAGTTCACTGGAACCCATGGCAGCACCTCTTACCTTCAGTCACTGAAGGATGCAGTGTGGAAGAATCACCGAGGGGTATCAGAATGAATCATTTGAGATCCTATTTTCTTCATGTAGGAAAAAGCCCATTCTTTATTCTCATACCTCACTTTTATACAATTTTCACAGACCTCRTGTGCTACACCAATTTGTTAGTAAYTTTCTTGCCAATTACTCTATTGGTTAGTAAAAKATATTTTGTCTACCAAATCTCTATTCTTAAACTGTTTACAGATTTTCTTCACTGATTCTCACGGGACAGATCTATTGTTTAYGCAGGYGCCACTCARTTTTCTCAAGAACAGATTGTTCTCCTTCTCAAGATATTTTCACATGGGAACTTAACTAGCTGCTTATCTGCACTTAGAAGAAGTGACAGGCTAGCTGGTAATCTAGCAGAGCAAGGCCTGGTTTTATGAGGCCTTTCTTTTATAGTTCTTTTACCTATCACAACAATGTGGAGCCCAAACCGCCGGCTCATGGTGGAACAAATCCAACATTCAATCCAACTGCTCAGGGTCACCTCCAATCAAGTTTTTGAATTCTCCAAGGCTGGTGATTCACACTCTGACTATGAAGAATATTTTCCTTAATGCAATCATGCCTTTCCCTGTCATGGTTTTGCTGTTCATCAAGGAAACAATTGATAATCATCGCTGATGTAGAGCTGGAGGTGTGATAAATCCTCCGTATCAAACACGGCTCAGAAAGCTGCTGGTCACACACAACAGCTTCAGCTTCCAAATTATTTTCAAGCATAGTGCCCATTGTATGGAGGCTGATACATAAATAAATCAGGAATGGTGATGCCAAGCACAAATGATAAATGTGACATCCAAAAATACCCATTCCCTCATTGTGCACTGAGCAAACACCCCTTGAAAAAGACATCAGAACATTATTCACACTCCTCTTCAGCACACAAATTACAGGTGATGTCACAAATCCCATAATCTTCCAGTTTGGACAGGGTCTATCAATTTGGAACTGTGCTTGGCAACACTTCCAACCTGACTGTCCTGCCAGCTTACCTGGAGTTTGGGAAATGTCCTGCCAGCAACCACCTGAGCATGGCTGTGAATGGCTTCTTGTTATTTCAGCTATTTCTGGACTGCTCCTTTCCACTCCCAGAAAGCCTCAGGAAGTGGAAAAAGACTTTAAAAAATTATGGAAGAGCACAAAAAGATCAATCAACAATAYTTAGGGGTTTAACACCCATCTTAGTGCTAACAATGACAATAGCTTGATGGTAGCACCATGAGGTATCAGCCCACATTCCCAGCTCCAGGAAATTCAAATAGGTGTTACCACCGGAGTTCCTTGSTAACATTTATTTATTGCAGGTTTATACATATCAGTGGCAGCAAAAAAAGTGGATATGTTGTAGAAAGTTGAGTAAACTGTGCTTCCCCTTTATTTGGAGAAAATAATTATGTAACATGCTCATAGAAGAATTCCCAGATTGGAGATTAACGTTCGAGTGCCACAAACCGAGAAAAACTCAGCTTTTATTTGTGAATTCTCAGAAAGCAGGACAAAGCCATGAAGGAAAGGAAGGGGGATGCTGTAAAACACAAAGTACTCCATGAGCAGAGATTTATAATTAATCAACAAGAGGGATGCAGCACTGTTTTACAAGGCAATAATCCAGTCCCATTCCCTAAGGAAAAGCCTTGGAGAATGAAGGCCAAGTAGCTTTTTCAAACAAGGCAACTGGATTATTGCCCCATAAAGCAGCACAGCTCTGTGATTATTACCTTGGTGCTACATGCCCTTTTTAAAATGGTTTTCTCCCATAAATGTTTAAAACCTCCCAAGTAAAAAAGATCAGGGGAAGGGAAAGGAGATGTGGGGCAGAAACACATTTAATGTTTTGTTCTAATTTCCTGGGAAATACCAAGCACGCAACGTAAAAGAAATGCTTTCAATCAGGGTTATTACAAATAGCAGCAATAAATCCTATTAATAAGCAGCATACTAAGATTTTATGTCTCTCTTATTCTTCACATGTTGTTTCCCCTCTCTGCTTGTTCCCTCCCTTTTCACATTCTCCTAAAAGCAGAAGCATTTTTCATTATTTACAATTTTTGTAACATTTCAGTTTCMCTTTGTATTTGATACACCAAACCCAAAACAAGGCAGAGACTCAAATATCACCCAGAATCTTACTAGCGACCGCTGATAAAACTTCAAGCCACAATTAGCCTTTGTCCTATACTAAAAATAAGATATTTTTTGAGAATACAAAGTCTTGTCCCCTTGGCTGAACCCTGCCTTGACCTGTGACAACTCCACGTGTGCTCAAGGTCAAAAATCACTTTTATTTAGAACAGGCATATCCAGAACAGCCTGTGTATGTCCCATCAGAGCAGTAATGTAACAAAATTAGCTAAAAAAAAATATTCCTGGTCAGAATATTCTGGATACTCCAAGGATGGGCTAAATTCTTCACGTGTGAATAAAAAGCAAAGTGCCAGCTCCATTCACAGCACTAAATATGCACAATTCACTGAATGAGAACAGGATCAAAATAAGAAAATTCAGCAGACTCCCTAATTCTTGGTTTCTGAGAATATTTAGACATGTCCCAGCTGCCTCACAAGTCTGACATCTATTCAAGGTACCGAATTTGAAAGAAAATAACAAGCGCAAGTTTTACAAATAMTTCCTGCCTAAAAACTCTTCTTTCTTCCATTTGAAAAACTTTGCAATTCCTCTCATAAAACATTTCTTTGTAAAGGCAAACGACCAAAACAAATATGATTTCGACTGATGTTGTTTTGAAAACATTAAATGGAATCCCACTGGGAAATTAAATGGAAATGTCACCTCTAATAATGGGAGAGAAATGATTCATAGGCAGACTCTAACATTTTAAAATATGTTACCTACGTAATTAGAGGAGCCTGATTTTCCAAAGGAGCAGTCTCACACACCTTCCAATAAAATCAAAGCCCAAATACAGGCTGTGAAAGCCACTTTCAACATATGTGCTTCAAATATTTTGTCACAGTGCAGGAATTAAATCTGGGAAGCCCTGGAAGCCTGTTCCTGCTACCTAAGGGATGGAACTCACAGGCTTCCAACTGCTTCAGGAATGTCTTTCTGGAATAGCTGCTGACACCAATGGCAAAATGACAGCTTGGTTTCACAATGTTTGAGCTACACAAAATCATCTTTATGACCATTCAAACTTAAGCCATCCCATTAAAGGCACTGGGACTTTGGAATCTGCAACTGCTTGAGCAAAAAAATCATCAGATAAAGAAGGTGACACTTCCCAAGTGGGAAGGGGAAAAGAAGGGTTTAATTTCACTTACTGGCAAACAAAACAAATTTTTAAAAGCTCAAGTTTTATGTAATTCAGACAGAAGCTGTGTGGGGATAGCAAATGCTCAAGTCCCACCATTCCAGTCCAATCTCAGTACAACCTGAGTGAGGTGCAATTTTTGATTCAGCCAAAAGAGAGTTAACGACACAGAACATTTTTCTCCAGGCTCTTCAATTTTATACAAAGCCAATTTTATCTGAAACTGCTAAGCAGTATTCATAGGTTATGAATAAAACTATTTAAAGGATAATCTAAGGGAGCCTTCCCATCAATATTAAAGCCATTGCACATTATACTGAGTTACTGGAGAAGGATATTCCTCTAACGGCTCCCAAACTGTGATTCCCAAACTAGGAGTTGCAGCCTGGAATATAGGATCTGCAGGTGATCCATACAAAGCTTTATTTTCAGGTGTATCTTTGGCTCTGAAACTCTGACAAGAAATTTGAAGTCCTTTTCTGAGCACCCACAGGAGTGAGGAAAAATCCTTTTTTCTATCATTTATTTTCTTACTGAGGAGCCAGGATCTGGGATTTTTTTAAATTTTTTTTAATACAGCAAGTGGGGTTTATTTGCAGAAAAAGGTAGGAACATTTTTACCAACTGCATTGAATGTCTCAGTTCCCCCTTCTGTAATTGCAGCATCTCTTTGGGGTGRAGCATCATGGAATGGYTTGGGGTGGAAGGSACCTCAAAGATCACCCAGTCCCAYCCYCTGCCATGGGCAGGGACACCTTCCACTGACCCAGGTTGCTCCAAGCCCTGTCCAACCTGGCCTTGGACACTTCCAGGGATCCAGGGGCAGCCACAGCTTYTCTGGGAAGCCTCCCCACCCTCAGAAAGAAGAATTTCTCCATAATATCCAAGTTGGCTTCCCAGCAAAGCCTCACAGCTCCCCAGTAACAGGAAGGAATTTTCCGTGCTGCTGCCCTCTCTAGGGGATCCTTAAGGACAAGAACTTCGAGATGTGAGTGTCTGATCCAGGAATACAAAAGACCAAATCTGGACAGAAAGTGGCAGGAGAAAACTCAGGTGCTCCAKCAGAAATCCCAAATGAAGCAAATGCTGCAGGTGCCCTTCAAGGCAGCAGAAAGACCAGTGGAGGTCCTRCCGTTCAGTTCATGAATGGTTTTAGGATCACAGGAAGCACACTCCAAGTTTTCCATCAGGTATTTTTGACTTTTGGGTCACACAAGCCACCCACTGTCATCCTGAGACACACACATGACAAATTTTATTTTATTTTCACATGTCCCTCAGAAARGCAAGTGAAGGGTCAGACCATGTCCCTCATTGCAGCATTAAACAAAAGCCAGCCTGAAGCTCAAAGGCACTTTTTAAATCTAATAACTGCTTTCACTACCTAAATCWATAAACTTTTTACACATAAAAATGACTTGTAAAAGAAAAACGGTGTATTTGAGGCAACATGAGAAACTGCAGCTCCCACCACAGGCTTTTAGGGAAATGCTTCACTACAGGGTGGGCAGACAAGGACTTAACACATTTCCTTGGTTTATTTTTAACTATTACATRTGAAATTGGAATTATTTGCTAGTAAATAATTACAGAGTTTTTGGTCTAAATGTCACTCAGAAACTSAAACTGAAGCAGGTGTACAAACTGAGTTGAATACCAGAATATTTGGAAAAATTATGAAAAAAACARAAAAATCTTTAAACAAACTTTACGATACCTGATTATAATGCAAAAATGTAAATGGTTTAATTGCCTCAAAGAAGCAAAAAGTCTTTCACCACACACACACACATATATATACATACATATACATATTGTATAGATGCATACACACCCTTCTCATCTTTTAAAAAAATCTTCTATATGAAAKATTAAGTTTAATAAAACACACCAGTAAGCTAAGAATAATATTTTTAAATGCATATAAGCACATTGCAGTTACYCAAAAAACAAAGGAAAAAAAATTTCTTGAACATAAAGAAAAATCCAAATATGCTAAAAAATTCCAAGCAAGCAGAGGGTGCAAATAGCTCTGACATGCAGCCATAATACAATAGGATTACTGACTCTTAATATGCTGTCCAAAATTAAATTAATTTAATTGGCTCTGTTCCCTCATACCCCAGGAACACAGGACAAAGATAAAACTCTCTTTCCCTGCCAGCACAGGAGGTTGATCATTTGCTACAAAGCATGGCRGGCAAGGAAAATCGATGATGCAGAGTAGAAGAACTCTGCGTAACCAACAGATTTCTGTTCCTAATAGCAAAAGAAAAGTGACCATGAAAACTTGTCCAGAGTCACTTCTTGGCAAAACTTTACCTAAAAGCATTTTTCTCATCCCCCCTTTCTTTACTTGGTTTCCTTTCTCCTACTTCTGTCGTTTTTTGCATTTTTCTCACTATCTCGTTCTGGTTGGGTTTTTTGGGTTTTTTGGTTTTTTTTTTTCATTTTCAAACTGCCTTTGGCTGCTGAATACCCAAAACATTTGTTTCAGTGAGCTCCTTGCAAAGGAAGCCACAAAGCAAATCCAAGCCTGGCCACTGCAGGGCACGGTGCTGTGCCCTTTCACAATGAGACACAGTCAGGAATGTTTTCCAGTAATATCAGGCATCATTCCTGCCAGTGGGATTGTGCCTGATCCCAGAGGATGGAAGAGCTGAGAGGAAATACCACAGGCAAAATTCTCCACATTTCACAGACAGCTCAAATGGGATGTCTGCAGTCAGGAACACTGAGATTGTCTGTGATAATGACAATTCTGAGGACATCTGTCATGCAAAGGACACACAAGTTTCATGTAAAAAAATGACAACAAGAGTACAGAAAATACTTCCCTTTAAAAAAAAAAAAAGTGAAGTAAGAAAAAACCCTAAAAGTTCACAAAGAGTGATCAGAGCATTGTGAACTTCGTGGCACTACAAGGTCATGAAATCCAGAGATGCTGTTGGTCGGCACAGRTGGGTGCGGGATTTGAACAAATCCTAGAATGGTTTGGGTCAGGAGAGACCTGAAAGTCCCATCCCCTGCAATGGGTAGGGACATCTTCCATTATCCCAGGCTGCTCCAAATCCATTCTTGGACACTTACAGAGATCCAGGAGCAGACACAGCTTCTCTGGACACCCTGTGCCAGGGCCTCACCACCCTCACAGCCAAGAATTCCTTCCCAATATCCCACCCATCCCTGCCCTGTGGGGAAGCAATTCCCTGTGTCCTGTCCCTGCATCTCTTGTCCCCAGTCCCTCTCCAGCTCTCCTGGAGCTCTCTCTCTTTAGGCTCTGGAAGGGGCTCTGAGCTCTCCCTGGATCCTTCTCTTCTCCAGGTGAGCACCCCCAGCTCTCCCAGCCTGGCTCCAGAGCAGAGGGGCTCCAGCYCYTGGAACAYCTTTGTCCTCTTGTCTCAAACCTTTCACACGTCTGTGTCTTTTTATGCTGCTTTTAGGAGAAAATTATTTAGAAGACTCTGTGTTTTACTGGGAACTATTCCACCTGCAGCKCCAACAGCTTGGAATTAGATAATGACCAAAAGTGCCCAGCTCTGGCTGCTGACTCTGAGGGAAAACAGGAGTAATGAGTCCCACACATCCACACTGCAGATCCTGATCCTGGCCCAGTTCTCTCATGAGAGTCTGAAGAGACCATTTCAAGTTAAAAATCTTACAGAGTAACAGCTAAGACCACAAGAAAATGAATTTACAAGTTGTTAATTGAGCGTCCATAAAAATATTCTCCTTTTTCATCAAGACACATTGGGCAAAGTGCATCACTCTTAAAATTGTTGTCTAAAAAGTTACAAAGGTTGGAGAGAACTGGCAATAGTTGGGCCTTTACATTAGCATAAACACATCAAATATTCATTACAGCTGAGCACTCATTATGTCAGCAGCTGAATTAAATAACAAGAATAATGTTTCCCAACTATAAAAATAAGTGCCACAACAGTCTCCTGCACCAGAGCAATTTTCAAGAGGACACAGTGAGACAGTGTTGCAGGAGCCACATTGTTCTCTCTGCTAAAACTGCTTCATTCACTACAAATATACTGGCTTTTAACAGTTTTTCTTTTCAGATGAATTTCTACCAAAGAGAAAGAATTATGTTCTACAGCATGTATCCATATGAAAGGAAAAGCATTATGCTGGGACAATGGGGTTTATTGCAACAGCAGAATGTATCTTAAATGCAAAATTATACCAACACTATGAGTTTACCAGTTTAATCATAGCTTGAAAAAAAATAAATATAGCAGACATTACAAAAACTCATTTATATGAAGTTTTTACACTGAGTGCACAAAAAGAGAAAAGTAGAGCCAGAAGTGTAATGGCAGCAGAACAAAACATCTCAAGCCCTTGAAATGCATCACAACTGTGAACAACTAATGGAAAGACTTATAAAATATAAATATAAAGCCATAGATATAAACAAAAGCCATATAAAAGGGAGGTAATAAAGTCATTAGGACAAGGAGGAATGGCTTTAAACCAAAAAAATGGTGGATTTAGATTAAATAGAGGGAAGGAACTGCTCCCTGTGAGGGTGGGGAGGCCCTGGCACAGGGTGCCCAGAGAAGCTGTGGCTGTCCCTGGATCCCTGGAAGTGTCCAAGGCCAGGCTGGATGAGGCTGGGATAGTAGAAGATGTCCCTGCCCATGGCAGGGGTGACACTGGATGAGTTTAAGGTCCCTTTTAACCCAAAGGATTCCTCACTCCATGATTCCATCATGTCAATGAAAGCAATAAGCCTTAACTAAGTAAAGAAGAGATCCTCTCTTTCCTTGAAGTCCTTCCTACCTTCCCACCTTTCTTTTTCAGAARGAAAATGGACAATGAACAAACAATTCACAGCCAAGGACAGACCAACACAACTCTCTCCAGATGGGAACAGATTATAATGGAAACTCATGGGCAAACACCAGGCTGGTCTTAGAAATGGGAAAACTGCCAAAAACAAGAGGAGGTTACAAATGCCCTGGAGAAGATTTTATCAGTGGATAATATCAGTGCAAAACTTCCCAACCTACCAGGTTGAACCATTTCTACCAATAGAGGTCAAAATAAATTGAGATTTTTCTGAGTATGCTCCTCCTGAACCTACAAATTTTCTTGCAGTCTGTCCTCTCTACAGTCTCTGCTGGYGCTTTAATCTGGGATGGAATTTCTATTACCGAAATCACTGTCTGTGGAAAACAAAAATTTGAATCTTCTTAATTAATGCTGTACTGTCTGTAGARTTCTTAGTTTTTACTTTCTGTGCATTAGATGAACAAGAAACAGCCTTTGTTCCTATTCCTATCTGTAGGACTGGAAAAAACACAGCTGTGGGGCTTCCAAAACAAACCACACAGAAATCTTTCATGGAGCAAAGCACTTTTACTCTGTGTCTACTCTTACACTGCACACTTRGTGCTGTGCTGAGGTGTAAAAGGGACGAAAGTTTGCATGGAAAAATCAATACAATGAAAACCTCCCAGTGCTGAAATGCAAAGTTTGCATTTGGAGAACGAGGACTAAACCCTTGTTACGTGTCAGAAAAAAAAAAAAAAAAGGAACTCTTGTGTGCATAATCCAAGAAGATGGTCAAAGAAATTTTCCACTTTGATGCAATTTAGCAGAGAAAAAAAACAATGGTTTTTTTCATGCTTCTTCTCTTATTCTTTTAGTATTCATTTATATGGAAGATCTTTTCATTGTAGTTTAGTGAACTCAACCAAACCATTCCAGTTTGCTCTGGCGTTCAGTAAAAGTGTTGTGTCCRTATGAGGGAGACACTTTTCTTGGGATGTGATTAATTCCTAAACTGTGGATCTGAAAGTGTCTGAACCATCAGTCATGGACCAGGGAGCTGCTGGATGTCCCATCCCTGGAAGTGTCCAAGGCCAGGCTGGAGGGGACTCGGAGCAACCTGGGATAGTGGAAGGTGTCCCTGCTCAAGATCAAGGATTGGATATTCCCTGATTTCTCTTCTATTAATCTGCTGATTAATAAAACAGAACAAACAGTGCTGCAAACACTGTGCATTTCCTACCTTAAAACCCCAAAATTTGACAGTATAGAGGTTGTAACTTCTGATAAACCAGAATTTKACACAGGCTGAAGAGGTCAGCAGCAAACATGAGAAAAGATGACACAAAGACTCTGCTTGATCCTGGCAAACTTAGCAAAAATAGGTGATTAAACAAATGTAAAGGAAAGATAATAATGGGAATTTTTTGCATGACCTATGATTCATCCCTAAAAACTTCTTCAATTCCACAGTATCCAATAAATATGGAAAAACTGTTGTATTGACTCAGAGGAACAGAGTCATAYACTGGGCATAACTTATTTATAGAGAAAAATAGGAAAAACATGGATGTACATAATTATTAACAGTACAACCATCTATTATTTCTAAAACAATTTCATTAAGAAATTATCAGAATCAGTCATATCCTAAACAACTGTGAGCTATTCCTCATCTATAAATTACAATATAACTTTAAAATACTACAAATTAATATTTTTATATTCTCACCATTTTTTCTTCTATTTCCCAATTATTTATGGTCAATAAAGAGAGTGACTCACAGGACTSATGGGACAACTCCCTAATCACCTCCTAAAGGTGTTTATTCCTCCACAATGACTACAAGAGTTACCCAACTCACTTAAATGATATTTTAAGAGGTATAGGGGACGAAATAATATTGACTTTGCTCAAAATTTTTGTGGCATGGATAAAGACTGTGGCTTATATCGAATAAAGWAGTGGAATTCCACCCAAGTCAATCCCACTGTGCCAAGAGAAAACGTCTTGGAATGGTGGACTATAAAATAAGCAATTATTCTGTATTAATGGTAAAGAATAAATTGAAAATGGAAAGAGCCTTAAAATACATACATCAAAATAACTTTTTAATTTTTTTTTAAATATTGTTATAGACACTGAGGACACCTCAGCACATGGAGTTCTACCACGTGCATAATCWCAAGATAACCTCCCATGGCGATAGGAATGCAAAATAACACCCAAAACCTCTATAAACTGCATTTTAACATTTGTATTGTTGTCCTACAACCATATTTAGGGAGAATCCACAGTCATACTGAGAACTGCTCATCTCTTCCTTGTCCAATAACCACAGGGGCTCAGAGTAAGCGTTCATTTTTAAAATGCTTGGATATATCAATATAAAAGGCACAAACTAAGCCCATTCCAGGCCCATTTTGATCTCAAACAACTTTGACACTAATTAAAACAGCAGAGGAAACCTCGGTTTATGTCCTATTAATCACTACAAGTGAAATCAGACATTGGCCCATCACAGTATCAAATGTGATGCTCTAATGAGAAATATTATCTGTGGTTTAGTAACAAAAATAAAGTTAAACCCCAACCACCAACCCTCACCTCCACACTGAAATATGCCACATTAAGGAACTGTASAACCCAATATAAAATAGATATTAATGATTCATTAAGAATTAAACACAAATTGTTAATTTATGAAGTTATTAAATCTATCCAATAATTAAGGATCATAGATGAATGGTGGCAATGAATAATCAGATTAAAGTATCCAGRAAAGTCCAGCTGATAAAGAAAATACATAAATACAATAAACCATGTCAAATTACACCAGAAATGCCATTTGCATGCAATCCAACCACTGTTCAGGTTCCAACCATTTAAACTTTGCAATTCCAATTTCATTTTTAAATTGCCAAGTTGGGATATTTTCCAAAAAATTAGCACTTAGATGAACTTTCAAAATCAAAGAGTTCAACAGGAAGAAAAATATTTTATTAYGTAGGCCAAAAGAAATGTGCAGTGGTGTGTATCTCATTTAGGAACCCAAAATGTACTGACGAGATATTTGTGAGATAAATAGTGTTTCCAACATTGTAGGGACAGCTTCAAAATAACTTCAGTGTCCACAGATSTTGAAATATTTGTACAAATATTTCTCTTTATAAATGCACTGCAAGCACCCACATGTTGATCATGTTTAAAATCTGAATTTATGAAATTATGTAGGTGCTTGGGAGAAAAATACAGTTATTTTAWTGTATCACTTAGAAATGTAACGGTCATTTTAATATTTCCCTTAGAGGCAGCACCATAAATGTTTTCCGTTGTTTTCTGAATTTTAATAGGGACACCCAGTAAAGATTTGGTTTGGAATGCCACGATTAAAGAAAACAGCAAATGCTTTGAGGCTGCACAGGATTTCTGAGAAATAACGGGAATTTCTTCCAGAATTCCCCACRGACAGACAAACTTAGGGCACTGTTGTGATGCAAACTCAGCCCAGCACATCCCCGTGTCCCCAGGCACATCCCATGGCAATGCCTGCGCAGGAACAACAGGCAAGAACCACACAGAGAGCAGAACTCAACTCCTCAAACACTCCCCTTCCACCCAGGATCCATCTGAAATCCCCCACGGCACACCTATTCCCACACTGAGCTGCTGAGGATATCTTTTAAGGATTTAGAAAGACAGAATAATAGAATTTTTTTCTTCAAAACTCCCTAAGAAACCCTATTAAAATGTTTCAGTGAACCAAATATTAATCACAACAGCATCTTACCCACTATTTAACTACAGCATCTTTCTAAAGGCTCACTGATGTAGTAAAATATCAGACAGATCTTKCTAAGAAACCAATTTAATGTAATATTAAGTAACCCAAGTTTTTGACATCATCAAAAAGACCAGTTAATTTTAGCAGTCTCATAATCCAAATGCCACAGTTAAAACACAAACACATTCCTATTAAAAACCTTTCCATTAAGGTTGTTTCTTCCCTTCAGCAGGAAAGAATGAGGGAAATGCACTTGTGTGCAGCATGCCAGGAATTGCACATCTCAGGCTGAACAATCCAGTTTTTAAGGATAGGGTAATACTTACTCCAAGCGAAGCCGATCCATAAAAATCTATGGTTTACAGTTACTCCCTGAAATAATAACACTGATTGTCACAGCAGCAGGAGGATAATCCCAGCACATCCAGGCCTAATAGGCAGTGTGATCATATTTGCTTCCAGGAAATCAGAAGGCAGGTACCTCTCTCCCTGAAAAACCAGGCACCTTTGGAGAAAACAATGGACTTTTAGGTCCTTCATTTTATTGAAATGGTAAAGCGTCCACGCTTCAGCCATCACTGATTTTTTTAGTCCATTTTCTTTTAATTCCTGAGAAAAGAGCAGATTTTTTCACTGTTTGCAGCAAACAGGTCCTGTAACTACAAACTGAAGTTTCCGTATCCAGTGCCATCAACTGTGTCATCTTCAAACATCCCTCACTTGGCAGCAGCCGATATTTTTCCATCTCTTGTTGCTTCTAAAAGTAGAAAATTCAGCGATTCCAGARGCTCTCTAGGAAGATGCAGTGAAGGGAATGTTTGAGAGCAGGAGCAGAATAACCATGCTCTAATTTTGCCCTTCAGGCATAGSCTGGGTGTCTTCGGCGTGTCCTGCTGGGTCTTCAGGTTTGTCCCTAAAGGCTGGGACATGGAGCCAGGAGAGCACCAAGCAGCAAAAACAAACGTTGTGGCTTTAAGAACGTACTCACTTTTCTATTGAAGTCACAACTTTCTCTCTACTCTTACTTCACTGCTGGGTCAGATGAAATCTTTAAGGAGGTTCCATTAAAAGTTCGTTTCTGCCGAGAGAAACGCTGGAATTCCCGTTCCGAACGTATTCTGAAGGAGGTCAGGTTCAATTTTAAAGCATGTTTGTGTCGATGAAAAGTTTTTGTTTTGCTGCAAAAAATGAAAATTCTCCCTTTTATTTACACATTCCCTCTGTAATCTTCCAAGTTATTCGGCGCCCTTACAGTTTAATCAGACATAGGGAAAAAAAAAAATCACCAAATATCGTATTTCCCATATGTACAAACTGACATTGTGGAGGCTTCATTAAAAGCTTTTATTTCTCTGCTCACTGCTAACTGGACGTCATTTAATGTCACCACCACTTCCCAAGAGCCCAAGAGACTTAAAAAGCGACGGAAGTTTGAAAACCAAAAAAAAAAGTTGTGAGTTTTTCTGTACCCCAGGACGGTTTTCTTTCGCGAAGCTCAAGCCGAGACAGCAGACAAAAGAAGCTGATTTGACTGAGCCGTGCCAAGTCTTGCCTTTTTTTCTTCCCTCGCCTCGCTCGCTCTCTCGCTCTCTCGCTCGCTCGCTCCCAGCATGGCAACCTTCCCGAGCAGTCTTGGCGGAGCTCCAGCCTGTGCCAGCCTGTCTGAATCCTTGTTTTCCAAAAAGATGCTCTTTGCGAATCAATTAATAGATTTCCAAACAGGAAACTGTGGGTCAGTAACCAAATCTTGGCACCAACAGCAGCTTCTCCTGCCAAATCGGCTTTATAGATTTCATGGTTGCCTACCTTTTACAATGGATGCAACGTTTGTGCTCCCGGATCGTGGAGCACTGGAAGCCATTCCCTGTTCTCGCAGGGATAAGAAATCTGCTCGCTAAAAATGTCYGCATGCGACACATGAACAACCTGCAGTAAATCAAGACTCTTTGGAAGGCGGGCGTTATGTGTAATTTTAATAAGCACCAAATACTCCTTAAAATAATGTGTTTTCATTCTCTCCTCCCCAGAATCATGGGAAGGTGCCAGGAGCAGGAGACGTATAGATTTGAATTAAGATCACACTCAGAAGTCACGCACGTTTTAACTTTATCTGAACTCCAGCTTGAAAACAACCAGTCTTCTCAGTTCCACCATTATTAAAAATCAGCTGAAAATTAATAAGAAATCGGATCTCAGCTCACACACAAAAAATCTCCCCACATCCATAGATCCAATGATGTCATCTGTTAATTCAACAGCTCAAGTTCTTGTGGCACTCAGAGCAGAAATGGCTCAGCATTAACAGTCAACACTGGTGGGAAATTTTCTRATGTGTTGCAAGACTTAAAGGATAGAAAATTATATTTGGAACTTCATTCAAGATATTGTAAATGACAAGAATTCATGTGAGGAAAATTACAGGAATAAACTTTCTTTTATCTTCAAGCTATTTGCCARGGCAAAATGCCAACTTTTTAAAATACATGCATTACATTAATGAGCTGAATAGAATATTCTGAGGGAAAAAACCTTCCTGAAATGTTTAATTTTCTAAGTTTATTCAATAGAGAGTCTCAGAAGTTCGCAGGATCATAGAATGGTTTGGGTAGGACAYTAAAGACCATCCAGTTCCACCCCCTGCTATGGGCAGRGACACYTTSCACYATCYCWGGTTGCTCCAAGCCCCATCCAGCCTGGCCTTGGACACTTCCAGGGATCCAGGGGCAGCCACAGCTTCTCTGGGAAGCCAGGGCCTCCCCACCCTCACAGGGAACAATTCCTTCCCCCAGTATSCAAGGAAATCCCTCTCTGTTTCTAAAGGTTCCGTTCTGTCAGAGATTGGATAACCTTATCTAATGATCTAAAAAAAAAAAGAAAGAGGTTCATTCTCTGCCCTTCAGACCTCAGACATCCAMACAAGGTTCCCCTTGTGTGACTGTAACAGACCCATCCATGCTTCTCCCAGTAGCCTCCCAACTCCAGAAGAAACAGCATTAACTTAAAAATCACATTTTTGCATCAAAATATTGCACACTCTCTCATTTCYATTTGCACCTTGCATCCTCATGACAGGGCCAACTTGGGAAAAAAAAACTATCTATGCATAATCTTTGTATTTCTTTTCTTTGTGCACTTGACAACAAACTCTAATGTGTCGCTTTGCCTTTACTGAAAGACCATCAGGCATCAACACGGGAACAAAAAGATCTCATGGAAATTATTGACAGTGGAATTAACTCTGAAAGGCTACACCACTGCCACAGCCACTATTAAATGCTCAGCTTTTAATGAGTTTTCCTTCAAAAAATGTATGTATTGACAAAGGGGACTTCAGCAATACTAAAAATATATATAAAATTCCAATAGAGATGAACTCTTAGTGAAWGTTAAGACAGTAAAAACAAATATATTCCTGAGCAGCCAAATGTTTTCCTGAAAAGAATTTGCTAACAGGATGAAGAACCTTATTTTAACCTTCAAAATACTGCTCCAAAGACAGTGGACCCAACACAAGTGGATTCCATGCGTAGGAAGGAGTCCGCTCTTCCTGCCTTAAAGCCTTTTGTCCAAGGTGTATTTTACTGCAGTTCTCCTAATTCCCTCTTTCCTCTTAAGGACTCCAACTGCACCACTCCACTGGAATTGCTCCCAGCTCTCTCTGTGACACCTTCCAAGATGCATCCTCCCATCCAAGGTGTTGATATCTCTCAATGGAACTCATTTCTCCTCCTTCACTCTCTTCCTTCACATAAAGAAGTTTCCAGCCCAATGAATTGAGCRTTCAGTAACCTCCAGACAGGAAGAAAACATAAAACTTTCTCCACACCTTGTTTTGGGCTCTTTTTTTCATGTTTTCTGCCTGGTTTTCACTGTATTCCCCCCTCAGCTTCTCCAGTTTGCTCCACTTCTTGTTGTCTCCCACAGTTCTGAAATCAGCCCTTTCCTTTCCTTTCCTTTCCTTCCCTTCCCTTTCCTTTCCTTCCCTTCCCTTTCCTTTCCTTTCCTTTCCTTTCCTTTCCTTTCCTTTCCTTTCCTTTCCTTTCCTTTCCTTTCCTTTCCTTTCCTTTCCTTTCCTTTCCTTT
>JACDOX010000154.1:608683-623496 GCA_014549065.1 Cardinalis cardinalis | reverse complement strand
AAATTTCCTTGAAATTTCCTTTCCTTTCCTTGAAATTTCCTTTCCTTTCCTTGAAATTTCCTTGACATTTCCTTGAAATTTCCTTTCCTTCCTGCACAAAGTCTATGGATTTTTCCTTGGAAGGCTGCAATAATCCAGTACTCAGCTTCCAGATAACTGGACCTGACACCAAGTTCTGTATTAGTGACTCCATAAAGTGCTTTTCCACCCYCACATTTCTCCTGAGCATTCTTCTCTCTCCAGCTGTCCTACCGATGTTTCTTTGATGTTATTCTCTTCCAACGCACAAAAAAATGGAAAGAGTCAAATTCCTCATCATTCCAAGTATTTTCCTATCCATCTCCAGTCCAAATTTTACCACCTTTGATGTTTACCACTACAGAACCACATGAAGCTCTGTCCTTCAACACCATCTATATCCCCMTGTTCAGAGAAAAATCCCCAAATTCATCCTTCTGCAGTATCTTAGCTATCACTGGTCTTTCTTTGAAGAATTAGGAAAAAAATTAATATTGATCTGTGCCTTGGTCATCATTCACTTCATTTTTTTTTTTCCATCTTGGACTTGATGATCTTAGAGCTCTTTCCCAACCTTAATGATTCTGTGATCTTTTATGCATTTTTACCATCATGCCCCTGGAATTTGTTCATTTAAAATTCTCCCAGTGAAAGCCTCCTGATGTCATCATATTCCCTTTTATCCAGGTATTTTTACATCTCTCTCAAATGCCTCTGTGTCTCCCCAGTGGGGTACACCTGGACACCTGTCCCTGTGCACCTGTGAAGTCAGAACGTTTTCCCTCCTCCCAAGTGGAAAACTTCAGAATAGAAGAAGTAACTCATTCATTTAAGCCATTCTATTTGGAACACAACCCCAAAAAGTTACTTTCAAATGTCAGGTATAGCTTTTATTTCCATTTTTCTCTTCCTTGCTGGACACCTCAGTGTCATGGCCCAATGAAAGCTGTAATTCATCCTGACCACCTGACACGAGGTCAGTCTGGCTGTGACAGCCCCCAAAATATTTTATTTTTAAAATAAACACATTGAAATATCTGGTGTATCAGGGCTAACTCTATCAGTCTTTCTGCTATCACACTCCTGCTATCATTTGTGGGCATTTCCATTAGAGATAAGTGAAGCCAATGCCTCTGGGCACAAGCCAGAGGTTTCTAGGAGTCTAATTTTGGAGCCAGATGCTTTGCTGATTTATTATTGAAGGGTGAAAGTGCAYCATGTGACAGGAAAAAGGCTCCTTTTACCTGGGCTGTTCATACAGAGATGATGRCAAAGAACTTCCTATTGACTCTCCACTCCTCTGGGTTTTAATATTAAACAGCCAAACACTGGGGAAGCTCTAAGAACATGTGAGTGACTGCAGCTATTACATAGAGATCAATAAAATGAGAAGGAATACTGAGAGAAGGAAAAAAAGAAGGAATATTGCAGCCACCCAGAAGAGGCAAGGGAAGACAGTAAGAGCTGAAGTCAACATATCCAGAATTAACCAAATAAAATGGAAAAAAAAAATACAAGAACACAAGAATGAAGGCCTATAAATGCATGAAAAAATGGAAAATGAAGGACTGGACCTGCAAGGGCCTCGGGTCCTGCAGATTCCCAAAGTCAGTCAATACAGTGACCATCTTTGGCAGCTTGTTTTGCACAGTTTTGCACGGTTTTGCATGTCCCAAATTAATTCTGGTCCAGRATGGGCTGTGTCCTCCTGGCAGCTGCCCCCCTACAACATGCATTATCATTTATCATTTTGACAACATTATATATGCCTGACTGTGTTCTTTCCCATGCCATGGAAAACATTTGCCCCAGGAGTGAAGAATTCCAGCTGAATCCAGGTGAAAATCAAAGCAGCGGATCCACGAGCCCCGGTGGGTTTAGGGCTGGCACTGTCACACTGTGGGGTGGAGTCCTCCAGCTTTGCAAGGCAAATAAATGACAAGACCAAACTCTATGGGAAGCTGTCAACAACTTCCTAAAATCACTGTGGGATTATCCTTCAACTGTTCATCATGTGCTGGCATTCTGCCCCAATTTGAAATTCCAAATCCATGGGTCAATCTCCACTGAATGTGTTCTTCTTCAGTTCCTTTAAGACCTGATGGTTTCCAGAGTATAGCAAACAGAATTTGCATTCCTAGGTTAAATTAYWTTCTCATTCTCTCCATCCAGTACCACCCAGAACACTTCCAATATAAAGTGTAACATGGATTTTTAAATACCATTGGTATCATTGTTTATTATCTCCTTTTAGTTCTCAGGRGAAAAACAGTTACAGGTAGGGATGAGTAGCATTTAAAAAGTGATTGCAGTGTGCAACACAAAAAATAAATACACAGAACTTGAGGTAGAAGTAGTTATTCTTAATAAAATCCACTTACAGTCAACTTGGGTGGAGTGAAAATAGACTTGTGGCCAGAAATTCTCAAATCTCTTCAATTATTATGAAAATGGAAACTCCAAAAAAATCAAATAACTAAGAGATTTCATCCAAAATTTGGTCTGGTTAGGCTCTCATAATTCCAGGTATGAGGAATAAGAACATATTCTTTGTTTTACAATAATAAAGGGATTTATTGTAAAATTCAGGTACAAAGTGCTTTGTGTTCAATAACTGAATTTTCACTAATTAAATATTTTAAATAGTTCTACAGAAATCAGTATCTCAGAATTCCYCATCTTCACCCAGTCATCAGCCCAGAGGGTGCTGGGTTTTCCTCATTTTCCACTTCCATTATACTTTATACTTTCACAACAGGAGTGCCTGGGAACATCTGTGCACAGATATTCAAAAGGATAAAATACACACTTGGTGATTTTTTTGCCTCTCATTCAAAAAGTGTGCTTTTACTTATTGTAAACTAAATCAAACACTGAGTAGGTTTTAATTGGTGTGTGAATGTTTAACACAAAGATGACTCCTTAAACAAGGACTTAAGGAGAAATGAGTTAATGCAAAAGGGTGAGTGTGGAAGACTGCAATACCACACCACCAAGGACTGGATGTAGGGACACTCAAATCCTGCTGATGGCTCCTCCATATCCCATTCTCTGGTCACCAGCCCAGGCACAGCCAACAACATCCAAAATATGATGTTGTGCCCTACTGTCAACTGGGAATGGCTCCAAATCCAGGAATTTCAGAGGAACGTACTGGTTGACCAGGGAAAGGGCAGACCCAGGATCTCTCCAAGGATTTAAGGATGATCTGAATCATCTCCATGTCCCCAGCCAGGGGCACATTCACAGTCACAGAAACAATCTGCAATTCCCACCCTGGAATGCAGCGTGAGGCTGGATCCAGCTTTTCCTGAGCGGGATGGGATCCTCCTCCAGTRAAAGACAGCATCTTTCAGGTCATTTGAAAAGCAATTTGATGGCTAAGAATGGCACAAGGGACCAGGTTACACCAAAGAGCAAGACGTGTAGACAACAGGTAAGAACAAATTCATTAAAGCTACTCAGTGGGAAGATATGAGGTGTGAGGTCATACCCCAAATCCCTTCAGTGCTCAAAACTCAGGTTTTAAACAGGAATTGTGTTCAGCTGCCATCAACATGAGAAGACCTTTCAGAAGCAGAACTTCAGAACTGAATGTGGCAAAAAGATGAGCCATTGGTCCGGCTCCTTCATTCCAGAGGATGCAGCTGGAGTCCAGAGCAGTTATACCCATTTATGACTGGATTTATGAGAAATTAAAAAAAAAAAAAGTGGAGGGTCAGAACATCCTAAAACTGTTTTTAAAAAAAGAATCTTCTCTAAGTTCTGACTTTCTGAAATTAGTATCTGAAGAACCAACTGTAAACATATCTCTAGGTCATCTTATGAGTATTTTTCTTCTTCGCATAAAGATGTATTAGAACATATTAGGACATTCTGCTTAAGAATCCACCCTTTACATTTGGTTTGCCTGCTCATTTTTTCCCTTTCCTGTTCCCTTTCTGAGTGGTAACTTGGAAAATTGTCACTCAAGGTCCTACTGAAAYGAAGCATTATTATTTTGTGAGTAGCTTATTTTATTAGAAATTGTCTGAGTGCAACCTCTTCAAGATGAGATTTTATTTCTGCTGCTCCCCAGGACAAGCTCAGTAAGTACAGAAGAAGGTTTGCATATCCTTGTTTAGGGTAAGAAGAAGAATCCTTAAGGAAGAACATAAACAAAAGAAAGAAGCAATATAAATAGTCCACATAGACCCCATATTTGTAATGTTATCTCTGGTGCAGCTATTTTGATTCTGATGAGCTTAGATGAAATCTTATTGCAGTTTGCTAAATCAGCCACTGATTCCCTGACTTGGAATTTTGCCATTTTTTWAAATGTAAACTCAACATTTTGGAGGAGCAGATGACTGCAAACATTTTTTGTTCAAGAGGAGCAGATCAGCTGCCAATCTACTGCTCCCAATCTCAATGATCTCCTGAAATCCCTTCCAGCCTGGATCATCCTGTGATCCCATTCTGCCATACACAGGTCCCTGCCAGTCCCACCAATGCTGTCTGGAGTCATCCCTCTCCTCCCTCAGCCTGTTAAATCGTAAGTGCCAGACTCCCTCGATTTCTGCTCCCACTTTAGGAGTTCTGGGATGAAATTTTCAGGAGTTGAATGTTTGATGAACCAAAAACTACATTTCCAAGCCAGTAAACAGTGATGGGCAATGTCAGAAACACGAAGACACTTCCACTTTCTGTCCCTTGCACAACACTTCTCATTCATCACTGGGTTCCTAAAAGTTTTGAGCCAGAGGCTCAGGCAACAGCTCTCTACCTCCAAAGTCCTCAAGTCTAAACAAATGTCCTYAACATGAGAGATTTCTGTCTCACATTGAGGACGCTAAAAAAATTYGTTTCCACTGGATTTCCGCTTCTCAGCCATTCCTGAAATGTGGGCATTCCTTAAAGCATCTCTAGAGGCTCCTAGAAGTCAAATTCCTGAGCAATCAAGCCCAGACTACAGAAAAAATACAGGTATCATCTGCCTGGCCACATTTCTCAACAGAAAATAAGATCTTATCTTCAAAATAAAGACCCAAACAATCTCCACTAATTCCAATTTTGCCTTATATGCAACAGGAATTAACTACAAGCAATACATAAGAAACTGCAATAACCATCCCTGGATTGTGATGGGTTTTATTGCACAGGTTTTTATCTGATTTGTACTAAGGGCTTATTTATGTGCATTATTTTAATTGTACTGGAAATTTAAAGGCAAGTTTCATATGTATCATAAAAATTTGCAACAAAATAAGTGCAATAATCAAATGTATCCATATCACAGAAATTCCATTCATAATAATTAAAAGATAAGCATGGAAGGATAAAGCAATGCCTATCACATAATAAATTACAAACCAAATAATTCAATGATTGCAAAGTAAAAATACATTCAATAAAAAGTACATAAACCTGAAGTTAAGGCAATGTACACCACTGTAATTTGAAGGTATAAATTTGACAGGAAGACATTAATTAAACCAGAGAAGCTTTTAAAGCTGAAAAAAAATCAAAAGGAAGTACTGTACATCAAAGAAACAGAGAAGGACTAAGACACAGGAATTAGTACCTGAAATATTCAAGCTACCTTAAATCTGCCTTAAGGGCTATTCTGCTCTTATCTTCACTCAAATCAATTAAAGTGAGGAGTTTTATTATTTACTCCTTGTGTGTTATGAAGGAACTAAAGGTGCTGCACCTCTGCAGTTCCATGTGTAAACAACTTCTCATTTGGATAACCTGACTTTGGAAATTCCTTAATTATTAGCAATATTGTATACCAGCATGAACCAGGAAAATTAAAGAAAGTAAACGAAGAAACTTTGATTCTGTGAACTGGTGTTTGGTGTAGAGAGTTAAATAAAAATACAGCTTTTGACCCTGGACAGTAAATAAATAAATAAAGGCTTTATACTGAATATCAACCACATGGAGGTCATTAATACAGCAAAGCCAGGGTTCTGTCTGTGGCTGGTTATCACACAGACACCTCCATGCGAGCTGGTTACTGGATCCTGCACTGGACACTGGACCCTCCTGCAGCCAGTGGAAGTAAACAGCATTTTGAGCACTATTTCCCTGATTCAAATGTCTTTTGATGAACCAAACATACCAGTGCCTGTTYTACCTGTGACAGACAAACTGGGTATTGCTGCAGCACCACCCAGCCCCTTCAGAGCTCTCTCCCACCCTGTTCCTGCTGCAATGGAAAATTTGCCCCACACTCTCCTACCTGCTGTGGAAAGAGAAACAGTGGGAAACCTAATTCCATGTCTGYACCTGGGATATTCATTCACTTAACTATGGAGGAACATGTGGGATCCAGGGCACAACATTACCTAAATGTGTAGTGCAGTGTCATTGCTGCACTAAAGATAAATGGACACAATCAGCCAAAGCAGCCAAATGTATCCTAGGATGTTGGGAAGGATGAAAGTTTGACAAGAAAGTCTCACAGATATGTATCTTTAGCGGAAAGATTTTTAAATGTAGAGTCTGATGAAGGAATAGAGATGGAAGCAAGTTTTGATAKAGAAGAAAAGAATTGCTGAGTCTTACTGGATAACCAAGAAGGCAAAGGGTGTGTTAGTTAGAAGGGGTTTTTATGACTTAGAGCAAAGGATAAACCCACCCCAAACAAGAAGATGTTTTTACCAAGCAGAAAGACAGCACAGGCAAACAAGTCAGCAAATGTTGCAAGTAGAAAAAAGGTCTCAGAATYTTCCACTGCAAAGAAACTGAATAACAACTTCTAGCTTAAACTGTAATTTACTAACTTTTAGTGATTGGAGAATAGTAACATGAATATGGTAATTATAGTAGTTATGATAGTCTAYAGATAATAGTTAAGGTATAGATTGGCTCTACTGTATTAAGATGCTAAGGAAAGAGAAGTATATAATGCATTGTAACCAAAGAAAAGTATATAATGCATTGTAACTAAAGAAAAGTACATAATGCAATGTAACCAAAACCAAAGGGTCTCCAGGYCTGCCTGCAGCTGGAGCTGASAGCTGTAGGCACCGGCTCTGTCACCCASSACCCTGSACTGCTGTAACCTCTTGGATGGAATAAACTGCATTTTGGAGAGCCCCTGGAGTCCCACATCTCTCATTTCGGCTCTTACACCAGGACTCAAACAAAATCAGTTACAATATTCCCTAGTCAGGAAAAATAACCTGAATAAATAGAACCTTGTGTTTAACTCTCATAACTGATAGGTTTAACACCCCAAATCTGGCAAATTCACACATTTACATCCCTTTTCAAAACAGCAGCACCGAGAAGCTCCTGCACCCTGCGAACCACAACCACCTTCACCCAAGAATAAATTTCCCCTTTTATTASACAACTCTGAATGACCCCCTCAGAGCAGCATCCACACACAGCCCTCTAGGTAAAGATCCTCTGCATTCCTTTTTCATTTCGGAGAAGGAAATTACAGCATGAGCACGGGAAGCCTCCAGCAAGGCTCATTTGGATGCGCGAGGCTGCCAGTTGGGTGAAGTTTCTCCCCATTTAGGCGCTGCTGTCTCCCAGCAACCCGGGCTGTTGCCAGGAGAAGCCCCGGGAGCGCTTCCTCCGCACCCCCCGGCTGTGAGCCGCATGCTAAGCAGAGCTCCAGGAACTCCAGGGACTCGAACAACAGATATTTTTTTTTTCCACTTTTTTGTTGTGTTTTTTGAGGGGTTTAGTGATGAATGATGTCACCCTTTCTCTTGGGATGTAGTGAGAGGTGATAAGTAAAGCGCAGGGTGATTCCATCAAGGTTATTCCACCTCAAAAGCAGCATTTGGCAGCTGGATGTGCAGCTCTGTAAATATATTTCCTGTATGCTTTCCATCTCTCCAGCATCCTCTGTGCCTGTTAACTTCCTCTGGGTTGTTGTTTCCCAGCTTCCAAGAGCAAAAAAGCACATGCAAACAACAGCAAAAAAAAAATCTCTTTATATTGACTTAAATCTTTGCTTCTCCTTGCAGCACCTTCCAAAAAGTAAAACAYAACCGGGGGGGGTTAAAAGCAATTCCTGTTTTTCCAGCAAGAGYACAATATTTACAGCTGTACAGTTGGCTTGAAAATTAGGTGTTTAGTGTGTGAATATAATTACATGACAAAGCGCACAAAAAAATTAGAGAWTTAAAAAAAGCCATGATAGGCAGGATTTCCAAGGAAATTCATCCTGGATGTACCTGTGAAGAAGTTGTAACCACAAATTTGAGAAGTCTTTTCAGATAATAAACAATCACTGGGGTGAGGTGTTTTCTCTGCTGTGCATTCTGCTTTCAGTCTTGACATACACAACAAAATTGTAATGAAATTTAATAATTTATGGAAATTGATGGCTTGAGTGAGTTTGAGGCAAAAACTGTCTCTCAGAATGAAGAAATAAGTAATTAACTCTTCTGAGGTAGAAAGGTAAATTGCAATTTGCAAACTGCTAAACCACATATGACATTGTTACTCAACACACTCCACTGAMCTGCAATGGAAGTCAGGTCTCGCATTTTTTGGCATATATTTCATAGAATCTCAATAAAAATGGACAACTATTTAATTCATTATKTAGAATTGTGCCACATAAATAAAGTGGTGGAAATTTTGAATAAACAAATCCTCCTAAACCTTAAGATGAACTTTATTCTGAGGTTTTGTCCTGAGGCATGATCTCAGGAATCTTTATTTTAGACCTAAAATACAGTGATACTGAATTCATGTCTGAAAAAAATTTTGTATTTTCTCATTATTACAAATTGATTTAATCAGTAAAGGAAATAAGCATGAATGTTTTTCATTCTATTCCTTATTTTCAGGACATAGTTTGATGTGAGACAAAAGGAAGTACCAGACCATGGAAATACCAACCAAACCACAGGCCACTGGTTTGACCACAATAATTTCTGTTCAGTGTCTTAAGAACGGTAAAAAAAGACTAACAGGGAGAGCATGTGGATCCTCTGTCAAGTGACATTTTTAATCAATGTTTTCTTTAAAGAGCGTGATCTGATTCAAGCAAGAATTAATTCATGGCAAYGCTGTGCTTTTTTTTCTTTACACAGAAGGTCAGACTAAAATTCACCATGACCTCCTTCACATTTGTAATTACTGCTCTATTAATCTTTAGCTATAAAGCTAAGAGGCCTAATGGGTTTAGACAATCCTAAGGCTCTCTACCCATGAGCTGGACTTTCTCTGCCTCAAAAAAGTCAAATCACTACAGACATGTAAGATATTCTCTGACATTGCTCATTGGGAATAGTAGGAAAAACATTCTTTTAATTTATTACACATTGCTACCTCAGGATGTCTAGCAGAAAAAAACTCTATGTGTGTGTGTGTGTGTGTATATATATATATATATATATATATATATGTTACCCAATGTCTACATTCATAGGCTCCTTGACTACTGCTCCTACCACTGTCATAAAATAAAATAGTTCATTGAATAGTGTAAGCAATAAATCCTCACATACTCAGAAAACACAGCAATGTTTCAGCAGCAATCAAAYTAAAATTAACTCTGAAAAGTAGAGTTATACTAGAAAGGTAAGAGCAATAAATAATGTGTGCTTTTACTATAAAGCACAACATCATATTGCACCATTATACAAGGATATGAAAGAAGCAATTTAAAAATGAATGCAGATGCTCTATTGCAAGGAAACAAAACTGCACAACAAACTCTAATTCYCAGATTATGAAATTTGTACAAGACCTGATAAACTCAACTTGCTAACAAAAAAAGTAAGTGATGTTTGCTAATGTCTGTACTCCTTTCAGTTAATGCAGAGCAGTTTATCCAGGTCTAACTGCATGATTTTCTTGGATCCTCAGTGTGCACTAACATCTCTGGAAGTTCAGCCTCCCTGCAGATAAACTCTGGGAAGAGCCTGGTGCTCCTCCACAGGGATCTCAGCAGTGGCAGCAGCACTTTTGGGAGCTCTGCTGTGGCAGATGGAGTTGCTGAAGCACAAAGAAGGAGCTCCAAGGATGTTTTATCCCATCAGGATGAGGAGCAGGAAATCAATGGGATCTCCAAGACACAAGGAGCTGAATGTTCTGCAGCTCTTCACCTAGGAAAGTAAAAGGTGAAAAGGATGGACACTGGAAGAACTTTTCCTCAAGTGTCTGCACCCTAAGGCAGAGCTTGGCTCACCTGGATGTCCAGGTGTGGTCACAGACCTCTGTCAGAGACCTGGCACAGCACACACAGCTGAAGCAGGGGTCAGAACAGGTTATGCAGGATGGAAAATCCTTCCTAGCACAGAAAGACTGGATGGGGAGCGGCACTCTACTGAAACACAACTCCTTGAGAGCACAGGGCTCCAGAGGGAAACAACAGAAGACAGTGGAGATGCGGATCCAAAGGAAGGCTGGAAAGGGACACAGAGTAAGCATTTTCCACTTGCAGAACTCTGGCTTATATAGGGAATTATCATGGAATAACAGAATCTCCTGAGCTGGAAAGGATCATTGAGTCCAGTTCCTGACCCTGCCCAGGACACTCCAACAATCCTGAGACCATTGTCCAAATGCTTCTGGAGCTCTGACAGCTTTGGGAATGTCACCATGCCCTGGGGAGCTGTTCCAGTGCCTGACATCCTCTTGGGAAAGAACTTTTCCCTGATATCCAACCTAAACTTGACACAGCCCCAGCTGTTCCCTGGGCGTTGGTCACAGAGAGCAGAGATTGGAGCTGCAGCCCCTGAGAGGCAGAAGCCCCTGGGAGGCGGCCAGAGGGAGAAAAAGGCTCTTCAAGGCGGTCTGAATTCGGAAAAAAAAAATTTCTAAGAGAGTTAAGAAACACAACATCATGTAGAAAAAGTGGGAACTTCATCAGAACACAGAGCTGCTAAAAGGATTAAAATACAGAGATCAAAAGCAAATAAAGGAGGCAAAGAAAAGCATCACCTCAGCATTTAGGCACAAAATCAGCGAGGCCAAAGCTGGGGTTCGGCCTAACTGGGGACACAAATGGCAATAAGAAATGAATCCACAAAAATTACAGGAGCAAAAAAGAAGGTCAGAAAGAATCAAGATGTATTGATGCATATAGGAGACAGCCTATAAGTGTGTACAGAAAAGACTGAAGTACTCAAAACCTCTTTTGCACAAGTCTCCAGAAACAACAACTGCTTCAAAACCTCTCCAGGCTGGTACAATCAGAAAGAAAAGCACCAAACAATGAGAGGAAAAATGGGTTATGGTTACTTAAAGAAGGTAAATGTGTTTAAATCCAAGGAGTCCCATGGAGTTTTTCCAGAGCTGGGAGGCCAAGTTTGCTGGTGAGGCCATCAGAAATAATGAAAAATCAGAGGGATCAGAAATAATGAAAAAAACACAGTGATTGGGGATCTCTGATTATGAGAACTGGGCTACAGTAACAACTGCTTTTAAGAAAGGGAAAAACAGAAAGAAATAGGGGGTATAGGATGCTCAGGTCCAGCTCAGTCCCAGGAGATGGCATGGAGAATGCCCTCTTAGAAATTATTTCCAATCAAGGAACAAGAAAGTAATCAGGAATAACCAACACATTTACCCAAGGCAAATCATGCTTGTCCAGCTGAGCTGCCCTTTCAGGCTGAAATGATGGCTCTGCAGAGCAGTGCCTGCAGCACACGTTGACTTCAGCWGGGTTCTGCCACCCTCTCTCCCAGCATTTGCTGTGGAAGCTGACAAAGTCCTGGCTGGAGGAACAGCCTGCATGTCAAAAACGGGCAGGAGCAGCAGGCTCCAAAGGCAGGGATCGATACCTGCATGTCTGGTGGGCAGCAGGTGACCCCAGGGGCTGATGCTGGGGCCAGAATCATTCGATAGCTGAAAGAGCAAAGTGAGTGATGTGACAGGAAACACGCTCAGCAGATCTGAGGGCAGCGTTAAACACACAGCCAGAGCAGACACAGCCAACAGCAGAGGAGATCTGGAACAACTCCAGGTCTGAACCAACAGAAACCTCAGGGAGGTCAACAGCAAGAGCAGAATGATCTCAGAGCTGCTGGGAAGGAGCTGTGGTTCWGCTGGATGCCAAGTTAAAAGTGCTCACAGTGCACATTTTCACAGAGAAAGCAAACTGTGACTYTGGACAGCAGAGAAAAGAAAAATTCCTCTCTTCTGTGCTGTACTGGTAAGAATTCACCTGGATTACCAGGTCCAGTTCTGGTTCTTGACTCATAAACAACATGGCAAGGATCTGCAAGGTCAATCAGCCTTGAGTTGATCATCAGCCTAAATTTTRATTGCCATTCTTTTCTGAGCAATCTACATCTTAACACTGACAGCTCTCTGGAGGGCCATGCTGTTGTTAARTACATAATACCACATTTAGCCACAGAAAAACATTTTTAAAACTTGTATTCGCTCTTATCAGGATGCTTTTTCTGCAGCAGCCCAAAATTGTTCTACCTCTGCAGTTACTCAGCATAAAATGAGCTTGGTGTGTCTTCTGTTTTCTCAACAAACCACATGAAGCTGCCACTTCAGTGCAGGCAATGTGCTACTGTTGGTGCCATCTCTGGCACTCCTGGTATCACCTCTGGAGTTCACTGCTGTATTTGCACAAACCCCACCTCTGCACCCCTCCTTGGAGTCCACTTTCTCTACAGCAGAAATACCATTCTTCCTGCTACCTTTATTTCAGCACTACCTTCAGCTCTTTACTAAGTACCTATAATATGCAAGATTTTATTATCCTCTTGACCACTGAGCTTATGCCATCATCCATTTATAATTCTTCCACCAGCACTTATGCACTTAAGGTGTTTAAGTATTATTTATTTTAAGCCCTAAGTTCTCATACTTTGTTAGGGCCCATAGGACCGTGCAGAAAAGATACATATAAATAACACCTTGTTYAATAAACACCTCAAATGTGAACTATCCAATAGTTAGAGCACCTCAGTGCCACTAGAATTCCTCCTGAACAGCACTGACAGTCATTTTGGAACACCCTGAGTCCCCAGGAGGACTGTCAGAAAGTAAATTCATTAATTCTGGGTTGCTAGTTAGCTTACCTGACGGCACTCATCTACTCAAAGGAGAAAAATAATAGCAAGAATTATTAAGAACTTAAAAGCACTTTGCAAACAGAATCACAAATTTATTTGAGTTGGAAGGAACATTAAAGCTCATCTCATTTCATTCCCTGCTATGGGCAGGGACACTTTGCACTATCCCTGGTTGCTCCAAGCCCTGTCCAGCCTGGCCTTGGACACTTCCAGGGATCCAGGGGCAGCCACAGCTTCTCTGCAAAACCTGTGCCAGRGCCCCACCACCCTCACAGRGAAAGATTTCTTCCTAAAACACCCACAGAAGATACACAGCATGTCATGGGTTTATTTTTAAATATTATTATTTAACAAAAGCAGTAAGGATTAAGGAAATCTGTTTAAAACCCTGTTGCTGGCTTCAGTAAAAAATAAAAGCTAAAACTCATATATAGCCAAGAGAAAATATGGAAAATAACCACAGGATGGTTTGGCTGAAAAGGAATCTTAAACCTCATCCAGTTCCATCCCCCTGCCATGGGCAGGGATCCCTTCCACTATCCCAGGCTGCTCCAAGCCCCGTCCAACTTGGCCTTGGACATTTCCAGTGACGGGGCAGCCACAGCTTCTCTGGGCCAACAAGAGCCGCGCTCGCTGGCTGCTCCAACAACCCGTCCGTCCCTATYCTTACAGCACACAAGAAACGCCACTGCAAGAGCGAGCCTCGACACGAACCCCTTCCCAAGGCACATTTACCCCCCTGTCCCCGTCCCCCCTCACGGGACGCACCCCCCGCCACCGCCGCCATCTTCCTCCCCACGCCCMCGCCCCTCAGCGCGCACGCGCCGCGTCGGCCCCGCCCCGCCGCCGGGGCACCGCGCATGCGCACGCGGAGAGCGAGGAAGGGGCGCGCGGCTGAGGCGGCGGCGGGGGACGGGGAAGGAGAGGAAGGGAAACGCAGTTCGCACTTACCTGGCACCGCCATGCGCTGGGTCCTGCCGGGCAGCGCTTCGCTCGCCTGCGGCAGGCGGGAGGCCCAGTCACCCATGCCGAAGGCAGAGCCGTGGAGGGTGCGGAGGAAGAGCAGGAGGTGGAGGCGGTGGCGCGGCAGCATCGCCCGCTGAGGGGATGAGGGAGCCCCGGGGAGGGAGGGGCGGAGAGTGCGCCCCCTACCGAGCGGCACAGCAAGGCAGCTCAATTCACCTCACCGCCCTCAGGGGAACGCCTCAGGCGCCCCTCAGTGACTCTTTAACCCGAATTGTCCCTTTCCTGGTGTGAAAAATGCGTATTTTATTATTGGCTTTTCGCAAATATTTAAAATGAATATTATATGTGTTGTGTTAGAAAATAGCGCTGTATTAATTCTCTTAAGTAGTGTGTTAAATACAGTTTTAGGTTATAACAAAATGTTTAAATAGAAACTATGCTATGTGGGATACTTTTTTTCTAAAGCAAGGACTCGCACTGAGATAGCAGCCACAGGACACCTGAAATTTTCAGAGAAAGAGAATTTATTGCTCCTTTATCAGGAGAAACAAACCCTGCCTGGCTTGGGCAGGATGACGCTGTCAGGATTATGAGGAAGAAATTGACGATGACCAGACAGAATGGAATTTATGCATCATGTTTGAGGTGTATGATTATGCAATAGGTTATTGTTTTAAGGGTTAATCCTTTGTTAATGTGTGTCCTTTTTCGGGCTTATGCTGCCCRGAAAAAAGTACCTGGACGTCCRTAACTCTTAGTTTCTATTGTCTCATATTGTCCTAATTCAAATTGTCCAAATTATTATTACTCTAATTGTATTACTATTTTTGT
>JACDOX010000154.1:598477-608500 GCA_014549065.1 Cardinalis cardinalis | reverse complement strand
CACCCTCTGGCCTGTCCACGCTCCTGGTTTTAGAGTGGGTTTTGCAGACTCATTTAAGAAAACACGCTACGCATTCCTTTCATGCAGTAATGTGTTTTATTTGTACAATTACCGCAGAGTGGTTTGGGTTGGAAGAGGCGTTTAAGCTTATTTTGTTCTAACCCCCAATAATATAAATATATTTAATTTTTTCCCATGGCTTTTCTGGCTGTTAATTTTGACAGCAATCTCCTGTGTTGTGTTTAGCCAATGTACTGTACCATCCCAACTTTGCAGAGTATTTTTTCACTGAATATATTTCAGATAACATAAATCTCCTGGGAGAATTTTCTGCGCCTATGTTTGCAATAAAAACACATAAAAAGTGATCAGAGTGTGGATGCTTGTGGAAAACATTCTCTGTGTTTTTAGGGGTAATACAGTGCAAATTCCTGCAATCATAGAATGATTTGGGTTGAAAGAGACCTTAAAGCTTATCTCATTCCACCCCTTTGCTATGGGCAGGGACACCTCCACCAGACTATACAAGAAACAGGGTATTAATTGGTTACAAAATTCATCTGGGGGAGTTTTGAAAAAATTGAGTTGTTGGCTGCATAGAGAGAAGATAATAAAAAAACAGACTAATGCCTWGTCTGAGAGGAAGGTCAGATAATTCTCTCAAAAAATTGTCTATGACTAATGCAGTTCCATTCAGTTAATAATCAAGCTGGGTTTTGCAKGGATAATGCTGAGGCCTGGAATTTAATTCATATATATAAAGGTGTTGGATAGTTACAGCAATATTGAGAATTCCCAGGTGCTCTTGAAACAATCTAGAGGAGTGGAAAAATCATGTTTTAGGAGTCAGGTTTTCTTCAAAATTAAAAATTCAGATAGAAACAGGAGAAACAAAACTGTCCCACCTCAGCATTTAGGTTCCCTCTTTTGTGTTTGAAAGGTGAACGAAATTCTCTTTGAGCACAGGTAGTCCCAAGATTGCAGTCAATTTTTCAAGGTTTTTTACATGAATAAAATTTCTGATTAATGGTAAGTAGAATTACTGAGGTCAGTACTGGAGAGGATCTCAGGTGACCTCAAAAAAATCCTTGTAATAACCTGGAGAAAATCCATTGAATAATGAGTGAGTATAGAAATGTTTGTCATAAATAACCGTGATACTTTGRGAGTACAAGTCAGTAAGAACCAGAAATGCTCAATAACAAAGTGTAAATTCCATTTGAAAYGTGTTTGCCTAATTAGTTACTCTCTCATTATGGTCCTGGTGTCAATTCCCAGCTCTTTCTTTGTAAGGAACCACTAAAAATGACGACATCCACTGGTTTTACACTGCCCRTCTCTTCATTTTCACCACACCCCTCTGCCAACGTGTTCCTAAAAAATGCACTGCACAGTGTCACGATGGATGGCAATGGAATTTTCCCCTCAGAATTAATGTCTCCACCTGCGAGGTTGAATTTTTTTTGCCTCTGAGTGACCAGTTTTGTTTTTATTGCCATCTTTCCTGCGTGAACTGAGGGCTGTCAGAGGTGAGGGGCAGAAAAACAGGCTGCTCAGCCTCACAGGTGAAGTGGCTGAGGTGYTCCAGAGCCCTGATGTGTTCCAAAATTCCAGCTGAAAAGCCAGCCTTGCTCCTCCAGTGATCCTGGCTGAATGTGCTGTCCTCAGGTGTCAATATTCTGTGTATTCCTTAAATCATGGGTGCCATTTCTACTGCTTTAATTCCTCCAGGGAAAATTGCTTCGTCACCCATCACCCAGTCGAGCTGCTTTGTTCCTCYGCTGAAAACAGCAGAGCATTGGGATCCAGAGCAGTGACAGCAGGACTGCTGATGCTGGAAAATTACAGCTCTTGGGGGCAGGAATCAGCCTGGCGTTCCCTGTTTGCGTGGCACTTCACGCGCCCTGTCCCTGACTTGTCACTGAATCCCAAGTATTAAATGGTAATAAGCCACCGTGCCACTTAACAAATAAAAACTGATTTTCACAAGGGTTTAGTGCTTGTTGGCTCCATGGAAACAGAAGACTGTTTAAATTAGATAAATCCCGCTTATATTTCAGGAAAGTGTGGGCTATCCCCTCCTCTTGTTGCAGAGGGTGAGGTCTGGGTGAGAGACTCTGAAAATTACACTCTAACTTTATTTAAAGTTTGCTTATTTTTTTACCTCTCCAAGCAAGCAGTAGAATGTGATTATTTTTTTATTTATGGTGTATTATGCTTCACACTTAAAACATAGACTTTCCATGTACTAACACACTGAATTAAGAAATATATCAGGGAAAAAAGCCTGGATTATGGCACCTACACAGTGCTTGCATTCCCGTGTAATTATCACAGTATTCCCAGCACAGCAATTTTATGGCAGATGCCAAAAATTTTCTGTGAAGATGGAGAAAGAGAGGAGAGAGAGAGAGAGAGGAGGAAGAAAAGGGATGTGGGCTTACCTCTCTCCTTTCAGCCAGGGCTTTGCGCAAATTCCTACTCATCCAGTCCTAGGAACTTGCTCAAAATACACACAATTTTTTTTCCAGGACCTGACATTTCCTATATATAATCCATCAGAGTTAAATTTCCTAGTCTTTGTGGTTTGGTATAGATGCTTTTTTCCCGTGTAACAAAATCTGCCGTATCTTGAAACTGATAAAGCCCTGTGTGGCCATCTCCGTGGAAAAACAGGGATTGGGAAGGCAGGTTTGTGCTGCAGTGTGCATCTCCTGGAAAAGCAATCTCTTTTTTGTCTGAAAACATGCAGTGAAAGAAGATCCTCCACAGGCTTTAGTGGATTATTCAGTGCTTGATTACTGTTAAAAATATGCAGCTTATTTTTAGGTTGGCTTTGGCTCCCACCCGTCACAGCTTAGCTTATCTTCCCTGGAATGAAGAGATTGCTTTTATCCAGGTTTTGTTATCCAGACTTAGTGCTGCAGGCTGCGGTCATCCCTCAAGGAAAGATAAACAGGACTCTGGGAGTTCATCACTGTCAAGGATGTTTTCTAATTCTCTTAAGTCATTGYCCATCTCTGGACGCTGTTCAGGTTTTCAAGTGACGTATTTCCTGATTTTTTTTCCTGCTTTGATGAAGATGTGAGTAAGGAATTCACCATTCTGGTGCTGCTCAGACCAAGCAACTGCCGGTATAATCTGATTTCTTGATTCCTGGTTGGATGTGCCTTGATCTGTCCAAGAGCAGTATTAGACCTTCCAGCCTCACAGATACATTGCTGTGACTTCTCGAGGGTTCCCAAAGGAATTGATTACCAAAGTATAGAAATATAAAGGTGATTATGGCAGATATGTAGAAAATTKAGTTCTGTGCCTAGACCTTGTCATAATTTAAATCACTAATCTAGGCTTGTTCCAATCYCTTGTCTTTGTTGCTATTTCTCCTGCAGCTTCTCCTCAGCTGCTGASAGAAATAATTTTCCCAGCTCTTCTCCATAGCTGATAAAACTGTCAAATTGTGTATCACAGAATCACAGAATATCCTGAGTTGGAAGGGATTCAGCGACGATCATCGATCCAGTTCCTGGCGCTGCATAGACCCCCCAACAATCCCACCTTGTGCATCCCTGAGAGGGTTGTCCAAATGCTCCTGGAGCTCTGGAGGCCTTGGGGCCATGACCATTCCCTGGGGAGCTGTTCCAGTGCCTGACCACCCTCTGGGGGAAGAACCTAAAGCCCCAAGGTGGGGATGTTGTACCCAGGGTGYGTGCCCAGGGCTGCTTTGGGCATGGGGCCACGTCCAGGAGTCCGGCACGGCCCTGTCTGTCCTGGCTCCCTGGCTGCTTTTGCTGGGGAATGGCCTCAGGGGAGTCCCTCTCCACGACTGCCTCCACTGCTGTCAATCACTCAGATCTGGGGACTTCTTGGTGCCCTTTGGGGTTTGGTGGCTCTGCTGTGGGGCTCAGCGATCATTTTGCACCTCTTGGCTGCCATTTCSCGGGGCCCTCTGCAMTCCCTTCCCACTGCATGCAGACACAGACAGGTTATGGATGGAATTGTTCCAGTGGAAAAACAGAACAGTGAACAACATCTTCTACATCTGAATCTACATCTGCATCTAAATCTACATCTGCATCTACATCTATATCTACATCTAAAGCTACAGCTACAGCTACAGCTACAGCTACAGCTACAGCTACAGCTGCAACATCAAAAACACCCTGGCTCCATCACCAAGCAATGGGAGCCCTCAAAAGGCCTAATCCCACTTTTCTGCTCCAGCTCTGCCTGTGGGAGCCTTGAGCTTGCTGTCAGCTCTGGGCAGAGACTTCTCCTCCTTCTTCTTCCCTCACCTTTCCAGCCTGGTGCCATGTGTGGACACGCTGCCCTGCGGTGGTGGCACGTCTGTCCCTGCATCCTGCTGTGGYTCCTGATGTTTCCTGCCAGTGGCCCTGCCCTGCTCTGTGCTCAGGATGACTTTGGAGCTCTGTCCAGTGAGGGGCACCTTCCCAGGCAGCCAGAGCTGGGGGGTTTTGCCCTGGAGCTGCTGCCTCTGGTGCCTGCAGAGTCCATGGGCATGGGGACACTTCTGGGGTCACGCAGGGCCCCCAGGGCCTGGCAGAGGAGCTCTCAAAGGTCTGCCCTGGGCAGATGTGGCCCAGGCAAGGCCAGGGGTGCTGGCCATGCCCTGCTGAGCCCACGGGTCACAGCTGGCAGGGGCACAGGGCTGCTGGGGGGGCTTGGCTGATCCTGTGGGAGGCTGCAGCCCAAGCTGGGGGTCAGACWCTGAGGGCACTGAGGAGGAGGGAGAGGGTCAGGGCAGGAAGGGCTGGCAATGTCCCACACTGCATCCCTGGGCTGCTGCATTCAYGATCAGGCCCTCCCTGTGCTGCAGGAGGCCCTGGGGGAGAGCAAGGGCTGCAGGAGCTGGGCCACGGGGGAGCTGTGGCTGCCACAGCRGYGCCACAGAGCTGGCAGGGCCRTGGTCACTCAGGGTCTCTGGCCAGTCTGCTCTGGTGACTGGACACAGGTCTGGACTCTGCTCTTGGRACACCTCCRGGGCTGCAGTGCTGRGGTTCCCATTGTTCTGTCACACGGCCAGGAGTGCTGGGGGTCCCCTTGTCCTGCCCCAGCCACAACAGCTCTGCCAGCTCTTGGTGGGGAGAGAACATTCCAACCACAGACTTGGAATTACAGAATATCCTGAGATTTATRGGACCCACCAGGATTATTGATCCAACCCTGGCCCTGCACAGACACCTCAACAATTCCACCCTGTGCATCACTTAAGGCATTGTCCAAATGCTCCTGGAGCTCTGGCAGCCTCGGGAATGTCTCCCTGGGGAGCCCATTCAGCACCTGACACCCTCTGGGGGAGGAACCTTTTCCTGATATCAAACCTAAAGCACCTCTGGCACATCTCCAGCCTATGCCTCAGTTTGTAATGGAGCTGAGGATTGATGCTGATATTATATCACTATAAACACACTGACCCCATGATGGCTCTCTCGTTGCAATCACATTTTGTGACTGGTCACAACAAGACCTTTGGAAAAGCTCAAATTTTCACCAGGACACACAAGTCATTCTCCCAGTTTTAGCAAAAATACCACAAGCTAGTTCTCAAGGGTTTTCAATCAAGGGCCCCAGAGAGTTTAAGTGCCACAGTTCTTTTTGGAAAGATGAATTCCTGTATCAACAGCTGTATCTGTTACCCCAGAAGGACAGCAAAGATGATAACACAGTAAAGGATCGACGTGAGATGGTTTCTAGAGAGAGGAGGGAAGATTAATCAGTCATTCATCCGCCTTCCATTTGGGATCTAGATGAGCATTGAGATAGAGATTAAGCTACATAAATTATCCTAAAAATGGAACTGACGTAGAAGAGCCGTCAGCACTGTACCTCAGGATAATGCAGTGGTTTGGGATTTACAGAGGGATGTCAAAAACAATGGGCAATTTCATGGAACACAGTTTACCATATGTGCCAGGCAGAAGATGAAAACACAGGATACAAACAGTCTCTTCACACAGGTTCTTTATTTTTCCATGGCACTGTAGCAATGAGGGAGAACATGCTAATAAAGCACAAGTTCTCTGCAGGGAGAACCTTTGGTTCTCTCTTCACTGGGGTTCAAGGGACACTTTTATCACCACACAACCTCAGGTTGTGGCTGCCCCACCTCTGGAAGTCTCCAAGGCCGGGTTAGATGTGCTTTGGAGCAAACTGGTCTGGTGGAAGATGTCCCTGCCCGTGGCAGGAGTGGAATGGGATGAGCTTTAGCGCCCTTTCCAACCCAAGCCATTCCATGACYCTGTGACAGGCACCTGCATTCTGGTGGCCCATCTGCCTGAGGTCAGAATTCACACTTTGCAGCTGGGTACCTCCAGCTTTAGCAGAGATCTCCTTCAACAGCATGGCTTCTCACAGCTCCATGGATTTCCTAGGATTGAATTCCAAGCAGCTGAGACTCGGCCCTGCAGCTTTTAAATCAAGATTTCCCACTGTGGTACAGAATACTCTGTAGGTCATTTTCAGTAGAAGACAAATTCCTGGGCACATCGAGTGGCCAGTGCTGTGCACATCAGGTTAGATGGTCACTGGCAGTGTCCTTGCCTAAAATCTGACATTTTAATACAGATTTCACCCACTTGTGTCATCATGACATAGTGCTTTTTTTGTTAAACTGTAATTTCAGTAAGTGATTTCTCAATAAATATTTTTGATTCAGTTCACTTTGGGGTTTCTATGTTTTTATCACCACAAGCTCTGTTTTTTGCAGGACTGACTYTATGAACATTTTTTTCTTTTATTTAAATAGGAAAAATTGAAAACTTTTTAAAGCAAATTTTAACCCCATAAAAATATTGTTTATAKTACACACGGACTAACAATTCCAAAATAAATTGACTCTTTAGCACAAAATCCTTCACATTCTCCATCCTAAGTAGTATTTTACATTCCCCACTCCTGRTTTTCCATATTGATCTCATAGTCCTCAAGATTTCATCCCTTCGTTTCTAAAAACCTTTTTTCTTTATGAATCCCAGATTCCTGTTTGTTCAAATATTTGTTTTTAATCACTGAAAGTCCGAAGTCCATTCACAAGCAAGTGGCTGAAGTATGTTAATGACTTTTATTTACTTAAATTACCATTAGTGAAGAAATAAGCATGATATTAAATTATCATTAGTGAAGAGATGAGCGTGAAAACAGATAAACTGTTAACTTTGGGGTAACATTTCACCAAGGCAACTGCTCTGCTAGAGGTACTGGTGGGATTGAGCTGGAAAATACAAGGGGATGGTGAATAACTGGGTTTCCTTTGTATCTCCCATAGTAAAGAATGATATTAAAAAAATGTAATCAGTTCTATTTTTTGGTGGAAAATTAAGGATCACACCCATGCTCTGGTGGTGGTTCTAAATGCATTGCCTCAGCCTCATCAGTGGGTGCTGGTTTGTGTTCAGTGGCACTGATGACTTTATAAAAACGAATGACAGAGTTGTTTACGCTGCCCTGCTAAAGAAAATAATCTGATTTAATGGTGCTGGTTTCCCAGTTTAAAAATAAAATAAAAAGAAAAAGAAAAAGGAAAAAAAAAACCAAACCAAACAACTCCTGCGCTATGTGCTGTAATAAGCTTTTTATAAATGTGCTCATGTGGTGCTGAGCGGAGCCCGCTGTGCCGACACCATAAAACCGAGAGGGAGCTTCATCAGCTCTAAGTGCCATCGTATATTCCCTGCAGCAGCATTCCCCGGGATTAATAAAGTTTGTAAGAAATACACAGGCAAAAGATTAAAAATACATGCGTGATACTACCCGTGGTAATAAAAGCTGATGTTGTTTGGACTGCTTGTTTATTGGCTTGCCCTAGATGAGATGTTTTAAGGTGAATATGATTGAAGAGATGAGCTTTCCCTCAAGGCCCTGCTTTTCCCTGCCCAGCAGCTTCCCAGGGATGCTGGTCCAGGGCTGCTTCCCTGAGCCCTCTCGTGGGCTCCTTCCTCCACTGCAACAGCACATCCTGCAAACGAGGCATTTACTGGTCTCCAGGAAGGTGATCTTTATGGAATGTGAGCTGTCTCCTCATCTCCCTGCCTAAGGAAACATGTAAAAATAAAGCAAAATTAGTATTTCATTAAAGGCATGAGAAATGTTGATGGTTTCGACTACAAATACCTTGTTTTTGTTGTGGCATCCAGCAATAAAAGTGATTATGGAATTGCAACACAGGAAGCTCTTCTGGGAATAGATCTGCAGCGCAGCCTGTCACGGCTTGGCAAAAAGCAGTCAGGTGCTGATGGAAATGGAAAGGTTGTGTATTTGAGGTGGTTTCATTGAAAAAATCATAATAAAGTGRATTAAGAGACGCCTGAAATGACTCCTGGCTTTAAACAAAAATATCAGGACATTTCCTGACAGCATCTGGATCCTTGAGGGAAATTAAATGCCAGGTAATATTCTGTTTGGAAGAAAATAAATTAACATATATATGTAAAATATATCTGATGCACATTAGATTATCTTTAATCATCCACGGGTTGTTGTGACTTTTGATTCCATTCTTTATTGGAATTGCTACTCTGCCTGGTGCTGTGCAGTGCTTACATGAAGACATGRGTCCAGATCATTGAGTCACAGAATGGTTTTGTTGGSAAGGGACCTTAAAGATCATCCAGTTCTACCCCCTGCCAYGGCCAGGGGCACCTTCCACTATCCCAGGTTGCTCCAACCCCTGCCCAGCCTGGCCTTGGACATTTYCAAGCATAAAAGATCCTTAGGTATTTAAGTTCTGATGGTATGTAGATATTTTAGTTCCAGGGAAATCAGTGGGACTTTGTCACCTACAGGAAATTACATTCCAAATGAGATRGAACATCCCAAAATGGGGCTCTGAGCAACCTGGTCTAGTGGAAGGTGTCCCTGCCCGTGGCAGGGGATTGGACTGGATGACCTTTGAAAAGCTCCTACCAACCCAAACTATTCTGTGATTCTGTGAAGGCCATAACGAGCCCGGTGCAGATGTTGTTTATTGAATTTGGTTTTCATTGTGATGGGGTAGAATTATGAGGCTGGTTTGGAAACAGGAACATGAAGAGTATTAGAGTACAGACCATCCACAGAAGAATGTCATGACAATTGTGGGGTGTTAGGTGCCATAAYGAGCCTGAGAGGGTTAGTAAGTGACACAGAGGATTGGACTGTTATCAAAACAGATTGGATGGGAGAGTGGGATATGGAGAGCTGCAAAACTGGGCATGACTTTTAGGGGCTGTCAACAGCAATATTTTCACAGACAAAGTGGGCAGAGCATAACTTTCAAGCCCTTTCAAGCCACGTCCACAGATTAGGCAAAGGTTGTGACTTTCAGCAGCAATGTGCTTGGGCAACCAAGTGTCCTGCAGCTGCTGTGAATAAAAATTCAACATTTGTCATATCTCAGTAATTGCAGTCCCTTGGTACCTTCTATTCTGAGTGTTGGAGGTTATAAATATTGTTGATGACTCAGCATTTGCTTTAGACTTCTTGGGCTTTACCAGCCATGTTTGCATTCATTATTCCTGTTATCACTGTCAGTGTGAACCTTCACCCAAGTGGAGGAGATTTACAATGAATTCTGGGGGACATTTGTCTTTAGTTCAGCTTACACCAATTTGGACCTTTCTGTCATAAAGATTTCTAAAATTGATTTCCCTTTCATTGGACGATGCAAAAGAGGAAYAAGATGATGCTGTTTTTACCTCACTTTGGGAAGGGCATGTTCCTTCAAATATTTTCCAGGATGGCTGGAAGGATACAAAAATCCTGATTTGGGGATGAGCAGTTCTGGCACAAATRCCAAGAGACGACACTTCCATCCTTAAAATTAGCCCCCCGACATAAGTGATAATTTAATATACATCATGCCATCTGCTTGCAGAACTGTGCAAGCTGCTCCCAAAGAAGTCAATGGGAAATGCATTTTTCCTATTCTTTTAAACATTCTGGGATCAATCTTGATGTCACAAAGGCAGGCAATAGTCACCTTTCCCAAAAGACAAATATAGTTTGTCACTAGAGAGAATAACCCCT